>BQNB010017098.1:0-65644 GCA_026074375.1 Tanacetum coccineum | reverse complement strand
TTATCTTGGATTTATTCAAGGTAGTAATATCCTTTACAAGTTAAAGGTTCAACATATTAGAGTACATCGATCCTACACCATTGTTTAACTTACAATGTCTGAGAACGAAATGAGACCATTGTGCAACTCACAATGTCTTAAGAAATATTCTGGTATTTATATAAATAACTCTTATATAAATAAACGTAAAATATACGCAAAAGGGATGCAAGCATATATATTATATATATGTATATCATGTAAGCACTTAATGTAACAAGTAATGTAAGCAAGTAAGCAAGTAGTGTGTATGCACTTTGAAAATGTTTGCTGTGATGCAATGCTTGTGAAAACGATTATAGTTTAGCGTAAAATATGCAACCTAGTTCTCAATAACCAGTGCTTTGGTACCAATCTGTAACACCCCCAAAAAAGTGTTGCAGCGAAAATATGTCTGGGGGCGTTACTTCATAATACAACAGCACAAGGTACAAGAGAATGACCTTTAATTGTGTCGTTTGAAAAGTAATCTCGTTGATTTCCTTGAAATTGATATAACATTTGTCCCATAATTGCATCACAATGAAAAGCTTGAAAGCAATACAACGAGATTTAATCATTTGTATGTAAGTATAAATCCATGAATGAAATCTTGTCAATTTAGACTCCAACGCACATCAAGTAAGCCAAGTATCTAATTCACCTGAGAAAAACATGCTTAAAAGGGTCCACATAAAGTTGGTGAGTTCATAGATTTTTTGTAAATGTAAATGTTAAATCAAACATTTGTAAAGCGTGTATGACCATTTCAATCCTTATAATAGTCACTAAAAATGTATGTATGAGCGTTAAATCAAAGATGTGTATGACTATTGTATCCCATACTATAGTTACAAAAAGTTAAGTATAGTTGGACCACCATTGTTCAAAGTATGTATTGCCACTTTATTCAAGACAACGCAAATATTCATGTGTGTATAAGACAATGATTACGATTACTCTAAGTTCATGAAACCGGTGCAATAATATGTACCCATCGCAAGTGTCCCCTTCAAGAACACCCGGGCATTTATGGAAATAATATGTACCCCTTTGTAGGTGTCTCCTCCAAGAACACCCGGGCAGTAATGTACCCCTTGCAGGTAGGGGTGTTATCGGGGTCGTTTTTGTCGGGATATCGGGTTAACGTTGTGTTGACGTGTCGGTTGATTCGGGTTTTGTGTCCTAGTATAGCCCTAACCCTCCCTAGAATCTATCGGTATCACTTATCGGGTCAAAACGGGTCGGGTTGAATCGGGTTGGGTTGTCGGGTTGTTATCGGGTTGAACATGTAAAAGAAAAGCATAGCTACTGAGTTAGAGACCTTGGCTGAATGAAGTTATCCTATTGTCAAGATTTTTTATTTATTTTTTATTTTTTGCTTTCGGTTGGTATAAAAATGAAGCAAAACATCTTTGATGTTAATACCAATGGGTGAAATGTAGTAAATCTTGAGTGCCCGTGTACAGAAGGGTCCCGGAAGATTCGATGCCACCTACATTTGAGTAAAAAATTTTTTCGCTCTCCTCTGTAAACCTCGTCCGTTTTTTCCCGTTTCTGGCTTAATAAATAACATAAGCTTTGATAACACGCATAAAACAGAGAAATAAAAAGATAATTGAAATGAATAAACTAACACCTGACTAAATTTGACCACTAGATAATATACATTTCTAATACAACATAAGTATTGAAAAAGCAGATAAAATTCGAGGTTTGTAAATACCTTTTATTGAGCTCATGTATGCACTTGAACTTGATAAAAGTAAAACAATTTCAAACTTATGTAGCTTAGTTCTATGATTGGAAAGACTTGGCTATTGTTGGAGATTACTATTAAAATAGGAGATAGTACAAGCAATTGTTGGAGATTACTATTGAACTTGACAGCAGGATCCTTGTTTAAGATCCATCAGCTACATAACACTCAACAATTACTATTACCTATCTCCTATTTTGTATAGGTTCCATGACCAATGTTTGATTTGACTGTCAAAACTCAAACAATTACTCTAAGTTCATGAAACTGCGACGTAGACTTGTATGTATGCCACTTTATTCAAGGCACAGTAAGAGTTCATGTGTATGTTTTGTCAAATGTATAAAAAAGTAGAGTCTCTAGTACATATTCATGCGGCTTCCCTCCGAGCAATAAACCTGTAAGACCTGAGATTAAACATGCTAAAAAGTCAACAAAATTGTTGAGTGAATTCATAGGTTTATGTAATGGACAATCAAGTTTTCAGAGTTATAGTAATAATTGCAACGAATACAATCATCATATAAATAAATATTATTGCATCTAAGCTCATGGCACTCAAAACTAACAGTATATATCAATAATGATATATAGAATGATAATGGCCCCGTGTAGGTAATTGCCATATACCTAGAGTTACAAATATAGTGCGTTTGGTTACCTTCGGCTAACACAAACGAGATTCGTCATTCCTGATAGGACTATCCACAATATTCGCGTTCACACACAAGTGATTAATGATCCATGATGTGGGGGACTTTATGGGATAAAGGGATTAAGACACAAGCAATAATATATTCAAGAAAGCATACAGTTTTCAAAGTAATTATCCGTAAATAGATGTTTTAGCATGTATCTCCCTCGTGGGGTTTATAAAGTATGTAAATAACTAAAGGCGAGACTATGAACTCACCTTGATGATGTAGAACGATTGGCAGGAATGCACATTTTAAGCACAACACAAACAGAAATCGGAACGGCTCGACCAAGAAGTTGCGGTTTATCTTAACGACTATGATCCACTAGCCTAGGATAATGTATTTGGGTTTCTAATGGATAGTCACATCAACGCGACACGTTGATAAAGATTTAGATTTCCAAGTTGTAATAGTTTGGTGGTGGGTTAAATAAAATAAATCAAAAGTAAACGCAAGGTGTGTAATATATTCCGTATATATTGCATATGAAAAATAAACAATTATATAACTCATACCATGAATTATATAACAAAGACAAACAATCCAAAGATTAACATGAAGTATATAATACTTTGCAAGTATTATATAAGAAGTGTGGGTAAATAATTAAACCAAATAGTTTGACACATTTTCGGAAATCACCACTTAATTAAATAAAAAGTTCTTGTATAGATGTAAACGATGTTTTCAAAGCTTTTACAAAAGTTATGACTTTATCTTCTAGTCGGGAATTATAAAATAATATTTTATAATTTAGTATTTCGTTTTCTTGACAGATTGTAGCTAAAATAGTTGTCCCATTTGTAAAAGTATAGTTCTCGTTTATTTGTCGGGTTACTGTATAATAACCATTTAATAATCTTAAAACAATATAACTTCGTCCTTTTATCGGGTTTATAAAATAATAGAAATCATAGTGAAAATTACTAAGGATAGAAATTTATAGAAATTTTGGCATAACCTTTTCGTTTATACAACGTTTCCTATGTTTATAAAATTCAATGTTTTCCACTTAATCAATCAATGTTGCAATACTCGCGTGTTTCAAATATATATATATATATATATATATATATATATATATATATATATATATATATAATTAGACGAGATCAAATAATATATAACACATTTATTTAACCATCAACCACCATTTAATCCGGTTTTATATATATAATCTAGTAATATGATTATTAACGGATTCATATAAACCAAACGCACCCTTGCTGTAAAACAGTGAACCAAACACGCCTCTTTGGTGTTTCTACTAACCCAAACGCACCTTAATCGGTTTTCTGCTAACCCAAACGCACCCTATTCGGTTTTCTGCTAACCCAAACGCACCCTATTCGGTTTTCTGCTAATCCAAACGCACCCTATTCGGTTTTCTGCTAACCCAAACGCACCTTAAAGGTTTTCCTGCACAACCAAACGCACCCTTAGTGCGTTCCTGCATAACCAAATACACCCTTAGTGCGAAACTGCACAACCAAACGCACCCTTATGATGAAACTGCACACCCAAACGCACCCCTTGCAGGCTGAGACAACACCAAACGCACCCTAGTTGGCTGAACCCAGATCCAAACGCACCCTCTCGGTGCTTATGTTAAGCCAAACGCACCCTATGGCAGTTTAAGAACAACCAAACGCACCCTATGCGTTTCTATCAAAACCAAACGCACCCTATGCCGATGAAAACAAAACAAACGCACCCTATGTCGTGTCAAGAAAACCAAACAAACCCCGATGGTCGTTTTTAAAGACCAAACGCACCCTTTTGGTGCGGCTTTAAAACCAACGCACCCTTTTTGGGAGGTGGTGGCTGTGGTGGCGTCGGTGGAGTGGTGATGAGGTTGTTGTGGGAGTGGTGTTCGGTGAAGGTTGTCATAGTGGCGGGGTCGACGGTGTAGATGGTGGTGTGGTGCGATTGTGGTGGTAGCTACAGCTACTGTAGCCGTGGCTGCTATTGAAGGTGGTGAGGATCTCGATGGTGGTATCAATGGTGACGTTGGGGTGATGATGATGATGATGAGATGACGGTAGGATGATTGTGGTTGTAGATGTGTGGTGTGGATCTAACTAGATCGGGAGGTGCCGCGGTGTGGTGTTTTTGCTGTGGTAGCGGCAGCGCGGTGGTGGCCGCAGAGCCGCGATCCTGCTAAGAAAAGATGGGCTAAGGTTAGTTTATAAAAAAAAATGAGAAACCCTAATGTATTAAACTTATATATATTAAAAGTTTAAAACAAAGTAACACATGTAATATAGTCTAGGGGGTTTCATGTAAATATAACTAGAGGGACCAAATGTGTAATCTTTTGTAAAATATTGGTTCGGGACTCGTTTGGGCAAGTTAACGGATGATTCAAAACACGAAACTTGCGCCATTGCTTTCCAAATGATTTTTCCATGAAATATGAGTATTTATATGACTAGAATTTTATAAAATTTATTTAAATGTCTATTATTTATTTGTGTAGTCATCAGTTATCACGGGCAAACTTTGTCCGAAAAAATAAAACTTTGACTTAAATATTCGCGTTTTCAACAAACGTTTCTGAATAAATTATTAAATATTTTTATTTAATAAAAAGCGATAATTAAATATAAATTTAATTATTTTTGTGCCAGTACGCGTCGTGTGCGCTGTTCAAAATTTTGCGAGGGTTTTTTAGTCACTTTCTGTTTGTTTTCGGGTCTCGGGCAAAACTAAAAAGTTGTCCGGAATGTCGTTTTACATCAAATTGCTTTAGAGTCCGAGTCGTGAAAACGTGATTTAGAGGGTCGTTTTTGATAAATCAACTTAGAAATAACATATATCTTTTCGTTTTCGAATCAACTAAGTTAAAAATAAATTTGCACGTGAGAGATATGTAATAATAAATATGATTTATTATTTAAATATGTTCTGAAAAATTACCGGCTACGCGTTAATCGTTTTTATGTGACAATTAAAGGTCAAAAGACAAAAAGTCAAGTCGGACCCGAAAAGTCAAAGGGTAAAATAGTCATTTACAATTCCGAAAATTGCCTGTTGTTACAAACGACTTCTTATTGATCTCAAGAAACACGTAAACGTCTTCAAATCTTAACCGAAAGTCTCCGTTTTTTGCTTCGTTTTCAATCCTTTGTACCTCCAAGACATAACAACACAAAACAAACGTATTTGCAATATAATTAAGCATATTTGAGTGTTATTAGTCCGTTTTGTAGTGTTTTCTAGGGTATAAATGATGTCTGTTTAAGCACAGATCAAATTCCCTTACACTAAGCCATTGGTGGTCCCACACGCAATGTTTATAATACACGAAAAGAGATAATTTAACCCCCATTAACTTAATAACCCTTCACATCAAACAAGAATAGAAAAGGTTCATTAAGAGAGGTCAAAAATCATTTGTTTCTAAAGCGCCCACGTTTTAACCACTTATTCAATAATAGATAAAATCAAAGATAAAATTTATTTAAAAGGCTTTAAGAACCGGTGTTCGTCATCCTTGATTTTCGCAATGCCCAAACCAAGCTTAAAACAAAATCACAGTTAAATATAAGTGTGGAAAACTAGAAGGGGGGTTGAATAGTTTACTACTTTTTAATTTAATATTTAAAATTTGTTTATAAAAACTTAGATTCGACTTTTTGTGAATTCAATACTTGCACAATATGAACAATGTAAATATGTAGAAGTAAATAAAAGATAAGAGTTGAAAAGATCAAACCGCAACACAAGGATTTATAGTGGTTCGGTTACGAAGCTCTTCTTTGGCCTACTCCACTCCCCGAGCACCAAACTCGAGAGTTTTCTTCACTATGTCAACAAGCTCCCTTATGGCGGAAAAAACCGTACACAACGTTGCTTATATCAATTTCCGACACTAAGCTAGATGTCGAGTTCTAATCTTAGCTAGAACCAATCTATCACAACACAACTTCACAACTAGTTCACGACTTCACAACTTTACAACTTCACAACTACTTCACAACTTTTATTTCAACTTCGGGTATTCCTTGACCTTTTTGAACACTAACACATCGGGCGTCCTAACCGACAGAGTCAGTAAACTTTTATCAGTCTCAGGTTCCTTGCCTTATATGAAGACTGAGACATCGGCCGTCCTAACCGACAAGACCCAGTAATCTGACAAGGTAAATTATTATTAGAACTATATATATATTTTTTATAGAAATCCCCCACACTTAAAATCGAACATTGGCCTTAATGTTCAAAAATATCGGGTTTCACCCCCACACTTAGGAACGAAAAAGGCAAATGCAAAAAATTCCAAGTGTGAAAAGGGAAATATAATTTATATAAATTTATACTATTATTATATATATTATATATATATCATATATATATATACTATCATATTATATATTATATATATATATATATATATATATATATATATATATATATATATATTGTTAGAAATACGAAAAAGTGTCGGTCACTACCAATATAGTTAGTGATAGCTCGTAGTAAGTTGTATGGTTAAGTTAGAAAGCTAATCGGGCCAAAGGCCCATGGATAAGCCCACTATAAGTCTATAGCCGGCCATAGTAAGTCATATATAAACCCTCTCCATAGCTTGGAGAGGGTGTTGGTTGTTATTTTCTCACATTACACTAAGCTAATATTATCATTTTACTTTCTCTCTCTAAGTATTCATCCAACCATCTCTTTCTCTCTCTAAAACTCTAAGTGAATCATTTCTCCTACCTTGTGTTAAGACGATTCTACAATTGGTATAAGGCTATGGGGTGTTTGTGTAGGATTTATGTGCGTTTTATCCTACTCGGTCTTACTAGTGTTTTTGGTTCGGGAAAATCTATTCAAAAGTTTTTACTTTTTGGGGTTTAAAAAACATTAAAATTCTTATACTTTCTTTATTAGTATCTTAGTATAGACTAGATAGTACAGAAATCTTTCCATTAAAGCCATCAAAAATATCATCTTTTTGAGTCGTTTTGCGTTTAAAAAAGAGAGGTTTTGTACAAGAATCTTGATTTCAAATTTTTTGTGTCAAAAAAGTTAAAGTTTGTGTTTTTAAGGTTCTAATAGTCTTAGACAGTTAAGTTGTACAAAGAAAATCGGGTAAAAACGTCAAAAAGTAAGTCTTTTTAAGATTTTTAATTTTTAAGTTTCGTAGTGTTCAGGCGATTTATACGTTAAGTCAAGCGATCTATACGTTTTAAACCTTCAGGGGATTTATACGCATTTATTAGTCAGGCGATTTATACACGTTTTATTAGTCAGGCAATTTATACAAGTTTGTCAGGCGATTTATATGTGTTAAGATTGTTCAGGCTATTTATACATTTCTTCAGGCGATCTATACGTATAATTGTTCAGGCGATTTATACATCACTTAAGGCGATTTATACATCTTCCTTTTGATGATTTATTCATTTTGCTTGGGAGATTTTTACGGTTGACTAAGGAAAAATTATACACATTTGTTAAGTGAATTATACGGTTGTTCTTTGATTTGTAAAATCCCGTGAATATTCGATTTCTTGGTTTTATCAAGAATTAGAAAATCCCATGTATTCCGAAAGACTCAAACCTCATTAATCAAAACTCACTTTAACACAACAACCTCCAATCACTGTCTAATCATTTTAATCTAATCACATTGAAATGGATCCAATGATTTCACTTGGACAAAAGAATACTCTTGCTGAGTATATGATACTCTCTGGTGCTGACAATCGTCCACCTATGTTGGACAAGGACCTGTATGATTCTTGGAAAAGTCAAATGGAATTATACATACAAAATAGAGAGCACAAAAGAATGATACTTGAATCAATTGAAAATGGTCCTCTCATTTGGCCTACGGTTGAAGAGAACGGTGTGATCAGAACAAAGAAATATGCTGAATTATCTTGGGGGGATGAGAAAAAATTAAGCCTGATTGTGATATGAAAGCTACAAATATCATTCTTTAAGGTCTTCCTGCTGATATCTATTCACTTGTGAATCATTACAGAGTTGCTAAAGATTTATGGGAGAGAGTTCAATTACTAATGCAAGGTACTTCTTTGACAAAGCAGGAAAGAGAATGTAAGTTGTATGATGCATTCGATAAGTTTACTCACATCAAGGGGGAATCACTTCATACGTATTACTTAAGATTTACTCAGCTAATTAATGATATGAGCATCTACAAGATGAAAATGGAGCAATTTCAAGTTAATACCAAGTTCTTAAACAGTCTTCCACCTGAATAGAGTAAGTTTGTGACCGATGTCAAGCTTGTTAAAGATTTGCATATCTCCAACTTTGATCAGCTTCATGCATATCTTGAACAACACAAACTCCATGCCAATGAAGTCCGTATTATGCGTGAATGCAATCAAGATCCACTTGCCTTCATTGCAAATCAGCAGATGACAGCACCTTACTTTAACCCTTATCAAGTATCTTACAACAAGCCTACACTTCAAACAACAATTTTCACCATCACAATATGGATCAATTCAACCCAATCAACAATACTCATCTCATTATCCATCACAAACTTAATTTAATCATTCATCCATTCCACCATCACATACATTTTAGTCTCAAATGAATCATCAAACCTCAACTGTTCCACAAGTAATTCCACAAGTTGCTTATCAATCACCTCAAGCTCATACACAACCTATGACTGAATCACCATTTGGAGACTCAGGTTTTGCTGTTCCTGTATTTTCTCTTGGAGATGATCCGATTGCTTGTCTCAATAAAGCAATGGCTTTTCTAACGGCTGTAGCTTCTTCAAGGTTCCCTACTACCAATAATCAACTCAGAACTTCCTCTAATCCAAGAAACCAAGCCACTATTCAAGATGGCAGGGTTACCGTGCAACAAGTTCAGGGGAGACAAGGGCAAAATTATTCTGGTACTACTTATAAGAGCAATGCTACTAGTTCAAGGGGAAATACTACAAGTGGACAGGCAAGAGTTGTTAAATGCTACAACTGCCAAGGTGAAGGACATATGGCTAGGCAATGCACTCAGCCTAAGCGACCAAGGAATGCAGCATGGTATAAGGAGAAAGCAATGTTAGCAGAAGCTCAGGAAGTTGGACAAATATTGGATAAGGAGCAACTTGCATTTCTTATAGATCTAGGATTCTAGCAAGTCAAGCTCAGACAGTCATTCCTCATAATGGTGCTTTCCAAACTGAGGATCTCGATACTTATGATTCTGACTATGATGATCTCTCAACTGCATAAGCGGTTCTTATGGCCAACATTTCCAACTATGGTTCTGACGTTATCTCAGAGGTACCTAATTCTGAAACCTATCTGAATGATATGGATAATCAAAGTGTGCATGCATTGCAAGATTTTGAACAATCATCAGTTATGGATTTTACAGATAATGAGATATCTAGTGATAGCAATATCATTCCATATTCTTAATATTTGCAAGAAACACAACAGGCAACTGTTCAAGATACTAATTTACAGGCACAACAAGATTCAATGATTTTATCTGTGATTGAACAAATGTCCAAACAAATGATTAATCATGTAAAAAAATTAGGAAAAGGCTAATAAGGAACAGAATAATGAATCAATAACCGCTGATCTTGAGAGATATAAGGAAAGGGTCAAAACTTTTGAACAACGTCTTAATATTGATTTAAGTAGTCGTGAAAAAAATGATTGATTCTCAAATGGATGATATGATTAGAGAGAAACTTGTACTCAAAGAAGAAATTGACTCACTTGAGCAAAATCTTTCTAAACAAATCAAAGAAAAGGAATCTTTATTCAAAACTTTTACAGTTTTCAAAAATGAATCCAAAGAAAAAGAAAATAAATATTTAGAAAATGAAATTGATATGGAAAAGGAGATTAAAGAACTTGATAATATTGTTTGTAAAGTGGGTTAATATGCTTAAACAATGCACATGTTAACTAAGCCACAAGCGTTTTATGATAATACACACAAACAAGCTCTAGGTTATCAAAATCCGTTTTATCTTAAGAAAGCCCAGCTGATAAAACCAACCTTGTATGATGGTGCTGTTATGTCTAAAACACATGTTGCTATGCCTGTGATTGATGATGAAGAAACATTGATTTTGGAAGAAGAGAGTCGATCAAAAATGTTTGAAAAGGCAAAGGATCCTGAAGTTATTGCAAAGAAAATTTCTCATAAACCTATCGATTATGAAAAATTAAATAGCCTAACTGATGATTTTGGAAAACGTTTTTCTCCACAACAAGAATTATCGGCTGAACAAGCGTTTTGGTTTCATACGCTCAATCCTACCATTGAACCTTCTTACACACCACCTGTCATAGTGGATGTTCCCAGTGAACTACCTAAGGTGAGTTTGGTGAATGCAAGCCTTAAAAAGCTTAAATTCCACCTCACCCAGTTTGACTCAGTGGTAAAGAAGAGGACAACACCTAGTGCTCTTGAAGAAGGTGAATGGGGGTTTGAACATACAAAAACTATTTTTAACAATGAAATTATTCCATTTCTAAAATCTTTAAAAGACATCTTCAATGTGTTTGATAAAGATCTTCTAAATGAAATAACAGAAGTACAAACAGTTTTTGATCAAATGGAAGCGTCTGTTCAACAGTTTTCAGTTGATAAAAAATGTTTGGAAATTGCTAAGAAAGAAATTCTTTTGGAAAATGATCGACTCTTACAAAAAATCATGTCTCAATGTGTATTGATAACTGTGATGAATTCTATGTCTTTGAATAATAATTCTATCAATATGGAAATGCTAAAGTGTGATTTGTGTGAAAAGTGTTTGAATCTTGATGCTGAGCTTTCCAAATCAAAACAAGCATATAATGATCTTTTGAAAAACCACTCAAAACTTAAACAACATTATATTTCTCTCGAAGTGTCAATGCAATTAAAACAAGAAGTTTTTCAAAACGATGAATTTTGCGTTAATCAAAATGCTGTTAAAATTCAAGAATATTTTGAAATAAAAGATTTAAAAGCTTGGCTACAAGATAAAGACAAGACTATCTATAAGTTGAAGGATATTATCAAATCTTTAAGAGAGAATACCAAGGAAGAGAACGTTAATCATGATAGATGGGAAATTAAGCCCATAAATAAGGAACTGGAAAATAGTGTGGCAAAATTGCTTTATAAGAATGAACGTCTTTGTAATGAAATTAATCATGTGAAACAGGTTTTTAAAGATCAGTTTGACTCAATAAAAAAGACACGTGTTCGTCATAAAGAATACAGTGACTCTTTAATTAACAAACTGAACTTAAAATTTGTGGAAATTGAGGATTTAAAAGCTCAAATTCAAGATAAGGTTTTTGTGATAACATCATTGAAAAACGATTTACGAAAATTGAAAGGGAAAGAAATTGTTGAAAATGTTATTCAAATACCCTTCTACCTCACTATTGCTTCCTAGGCATGTTCAAGCTTGATTTAGAACCGTTTCCTCCTAGGTTATTGCAAAATAAGGAAGCTCACATAGACTATCTTAGGAACACTCAAGAACAAGCTAATATTCTTTAGGAAATAGTGGAACAACCTAAGGTGAAACAACCTTTAGATAGCGAATTAGACCTTGCCTGTTAAGTATGCCATAAGAATTCAGGAGTTGCTTGTATATGCTCAAGATACGTGCCCTAATGCAATAATACCTAGTGCTAAGAAGGTTACTGTCAAACCCATGAATAATGTCAAGAAAGTTAGGTTTGATGAACCTCTCACATCCTCAAGCAACATTAAACAGGTAGAGTCTTCTAATACATCAAATTCTAACACACCTGTGTTGTCTTCTACAGGAGTGAAGTGTTTTACTAGTAATTGCGGATCAAAGCCTCCAGGCAATAAAAGGAATGATAGGATCTAGAAATCACCAAATAGGAACAAGAAGAATAAAGTAGAAGCCCGACCTAGGAAACTAAATAAAGTGAATCGTGTTATTAAACCTCTTTGTGATGTTGATGTTAAGCATTCACTGTCAAAAGCGAATTCTGAAATTCTCTGTGTTACTTGTAATAAATCTATGTTTGACGGTGTTCATGATAAATGTCTTCTTGATCTTGTGCAAAATGGGAATAAACGTACTAAATCTACTAAGAAACATATAAAACAAAATATTTGGAAACCTACGGGTCATGTATTAACTGATGTAGAATTTAAGTGGAAACCAACAGGCAGAACTTTCACTATAGTTGGTAACTCGTGCCCTTTAACTAGGTTCACCTCAACTAACGTAGTGCCTCCTAAGCAAACCACTTCCCACTCAGATGAAATACAAAAACCAGAGATAAAAGTCTATAGCAGGAAACCCAAAAATGTTAAAAACATAGGTTCGAGTAAAATAGCTAAGATTGTATAATCTAAGAATGCTAACCACTCAGAACCTAATCAAATTTAGGGATCCACTGCAATAGATATTCCATCGTCTTCTTCTCTTGTCATGACACGTTGTCCAAATTATACTCTGGTATCTGGACTCCGAATGTTCCAAACACATGATAGGGAATCGCTCTCAGCTCATGAACTTTATCAGTAAATTTTTAGGTACTTTAAGATTCGAGAACGACCAGATTGCAAGGATTATTGGGTCATGGGACTATCAGATGGGAAATGTTATTATCTCAATGGTATACTACGTTTGAGGGACTTGGACATAACTTGTTTTCTGTTGGTCCAATTTTGTGATAGGATCATTGAAGTGCATTTCGAATAAACCTCTCGTTTTATCGCAATTTAGAAGGTGTTGATCTACTTTTAGGGTCCCGAGACATAAATTTGTACACAATTTCTCTTAATGACATGCTTAAATCATCTCCAATCTGTCTTCTATCCAAAGTGTGAAAGACTAAGAGCTGGTTATGGCACCATTGATTATCTCATCTCAACTTTGGTACTTTGAACAAGCTAGCTAAATACGGTCTTGCACGAGGAATTCCTAAACTTAAATTTTAGAAAGATTATTTGTGTTCAGCACATGCATTAGGAAAAAGCAAAAAATCCTCTCATAAACCCAAAGCTGAAGACACTATAACCAAGAGAAACTATATCTTTTGCATATGGATTTGTATGGCCCGATACGTGTGGCTAGTATTAACGAGAAAAGGTATATCTTAGTGATAGTCGATGATTACTCAAGATTTACCTGGGTCAGATTTTTGAAGACAAAAGATGAAGCTCCTGCGGCCATCATCAAATGTATTAAAAACATTCAAGTTCGTTTGAAAGCCACAGTCTGGAATGTTCGAACAGATAATGGAACCGAATTTGTCAATCAGACACTTCGTGAGTGGTATGAAAATGTTGGCATCATGCATCAAACTTCTGTAGCTCGCACTCCTCAGTAGAACGGTGTTGTCGAAGGCGAAATCAGGATTCTCTTATAGAAGCTGCTCGAACATGAGGATATTTTCTAAAGCTCTATTATTTCTCTGGGACAAAGCTATCAATACGGCTTATTACGCCCAAAACCGTTCTTTGATACGCATCCGATACAACAAAACTCCATATGAGCTTATGCAAGACAAGAAACTGGACTTATCATTCTTTCATGTCTTTGGTTCACTTTAATTATCCTCAATGACCAATGATGATTCTAGGTAAATTTTGTTGCAAAAGCAGACCATTGGGATTTTCATTTGGTTACGCGTTTCAAGAAGAAAGCGTTCAGAATCTACAACAAAAGGACCCGGATAATTACTGATACAATCAATGTAATGTTCGATGAGCTAACAACTTGGCTTCTAAACAATTCAGTTCAGGACTCGGGCTTCAAAGGATGATCCTGCTACATCTAGTATAGGACTTGGTTCAAATCATGTTTCTCAACAACCTTGCTTACCACCAATAAGAGATGATTAGGATCGGTTATTTCAACCAATGTTCGATGAATACTTTAACCCTCCAATAATTGCTGTTTCTCTAGTTCTAGAAGCTGCTGCTCTTAGAGCTGAAGTATTAGTTGATTCTCCTGTGTCAATTTCCATTAACCAGGATGCTCCCTCAACAAGTATTCCCTCATCACAAGAAAAAGAACATTCTCCAATCATTTCTTAAGGTTTTGAAGAATCACCAAAAACACCAACTTTTCATGATGATCCACTTAATGAATCTCCTAATGAAGACTCGACTTATCAAGGATCATCATCAAATATAAGATAAATCCACACTTTATTTAAACACCTTGGTAGATGGACTAAAGATCATCCAATAGAAAATGTAATAGGAGATCCTTCTCACTTTGTATCTATGAGAAAGCAACTCAAAACTGATGCCATGTGGTGTTACTTTGATGCCTTCCTAACTTCTGTCGAACCCAAAACTTCAAACAAGCAATGATCGAACCATCATGGATCAATGCAATACAAGAAGAAATTCATAAATTTGAAAGACTAGAAGTTTGGGAATTGGTGCCGTGTCCAGATAACATGTTCTTGATCAAGCTAAAATGGATTTATAAAGTCAAGACATATGAATTTGGCGGGGTACTAAAGAATAAGGCTAGGCTCGTTGCTCAAGGATTCAAGCAAGAAGAAGGAATTGACTTCGAGGAATCATTTGCATCAGTTGCTAGAATAGTGGCCATTTGTATCTTCTTTAGTCTTATATACGCTCAAAATGAATATGACAATCTACCAATGGTTGTCAAACACGGCTTTCTTGAATGAGCGAGCTCAACTATGAGGTCAAAGTTTTGCAACCAGTTGGATTTGTTGATCAGGACAACCCATCGCATGTGTACAAGCTCAAAAAGGCTCTTTACGGTCTTAAACAAGCACCATGTATATGGTATGATATGCTGTCAAGCTTCCTTATCTGTCAACAATTTTCCAAAGGTGCAGTTGATCCAACACTCTTCACACGGCATGCTGGAAATGACATATTACTGGTATAAATTTATGTTGACGATATAATATTTGCTTCTACTAATACTGCCATGTACAATGAGTTTGCTAATCAGTTGACCACTAAGTTCAAGATGTCAATGATGGGGCAAATGTCATTCTTTTTAGGATTATAGATTTCTCAAAGTCCTAGAGGCATCTTTATAAACCAATCTAAATACGCTTATGAAATTGTTAAAAAATATGGTTTGCATTCTACTAATTCTGTCGACACACCCATGATTGAAAATAAGAAACTGGATGAAGATCTACAGGGGAAACAAATTGATGCTAGACTTTACCGTGGCATGATTGGATCCTTAATGTATCTTACATCCAGTAGACCTGACCTTAATCATTCTGTCTGCTTATGTGCCCGGTATAAGGCTAAGCCTACCGAAAAGCACTTATAAGCGATGAAAAGGATCTTTTGATACCTAAACGGAACAATTAACATGGGTCTATGGTACTTCAAGGATACCGATATGTCCGTAAAGCTTTTGTGCATATGCCGATTCATTGCGAGTGTCAGGGATCAGAGTAAGTTTTCCTCTCCTGTATTCCTTTGGATGCGCGCTGTTCTTTAGGTGACTATGTTGTGAGTGTGGCGGCTAATAGATTCATTAGAGCAATCTGCCTGATAGAGGTCATAGGCGTAGTGATACAGGGTAGGGGGGGGGCGTCTTTTGCGGGGGTTGAGTGCTATGCGAATTGTATGTTGCGGTCAAGTGCATTGTTGATCTCCTTCGAGTCGGCGTGTTCATTAGTGAGTGGGGGGGTGCTGCTTCTATGTTCAACTTCAAGAGCTAAGCACATCGATATTCGCTACCATTTTATAAAGGAGCAAGTAGAGAATGGAATCGTGGAGCTATACTTTGTCCGGACTGAATACCAACTGGTTGACATCTTTACTAAATTGTTGCCTCGAGAGAGATTTAACTTCTTAATCGATAAGCTTAGTATGAAAAGCATGTCTCCAGAAACATTGAAACGTTTGGTAGAGGAAAAGGAAAAGTGATGGTGGTAACTCATATCATGTATATATGTATATATTAAAACATAAAAATTCAAAAAAGATTTTCCTTTTATAAAATTTAACAAAAAAAAAATTAAAAATTAAAAAAATCAGAAAAATATAAAAATATGTATCTCTGGCATGTCTTTTGAAAATCGATAACATTTACGGCCTTAGAAATGACATTTAATAATGATACGAGGCTGTAAATGAAGTTCGACCAGAAGTTTCAAAATCTTTCAAAACATGCCAAAATGGCTTGCTATTATTTCAGATAGCAACCCGGTCTTCATCTTAAAGGTAAGTATTCCGTCAATTTAAGTTTTAGAAAAATAGTACCTAAGTTCAAATTTTTTAAGATATATCCGTTTGAAAATCTAGGCACAAGTTCTAGTTAGTTTCGCCATTTTGATCGTAACTCATTCATCCGGAATGGTTATGGCTCTATCCGAAGATCGAATTGGTCCTCATATGTTGTACCCTCCACCCATGTAAAAACCCAGTAGCCTCCAAGTCAAATAAAATTCGGCACAAGCCTAACTATCTGTATTACAAATTCTGGGTACACACTAAGTTTGTTTCTACGGTTTTGGTCGTATCTCAACCATCCGGAAGTGTTGGTGTTCCATCCAACTCACCACTAGGACCTGGGATATTAACATAATCTTTATGTAAATAACAAGTAGGCCTTAAGTCAAAATTATTTCATTATATCATAAACTATCTACATATCTAGATTCAATGACCAATTTTGACTAGTTTCATTAATTTGGACGTATCTAACTCATCCGGAGGAGATACGACTCCATTCAATTCACCATGTGGACCTGAGATTATAATCTATCCATTTATCTAAAGATATAGTAGGCTTTATATAACACTCCCATTTTGACATATATAGAGGCAGAAGCTAATCTAGGGTATTATTTCATAGTACAACAGTCATAATCATAGAAAACGACTCAAAAGAGACGTTTTTAAAAGATAAGTTATCATTCATTATTTCATCAGAGTTTTTACAAACAGAGGTCCCAAAAATCTACATGAAAACATAAAGTTTGAATGATAACAGTTTAGCCATCTTCAAGTCCGTGCCACTCCGTGCCATAAGTTGCTCAAATACCTGAGATAAACATGCTAAAAAGGTCAACACAATGGTTGAGTGAAATTCATAGGTTTATGATAAACAGTTTGAATACAAGTTCAATAGTGGGTTACGTTGTTATACACCCATAAGTGTAATAATTGCAATGAGTACAATTATTATAGAAAACAATATTATTGCCCTAAGCTCATGACACCGAGACCTTGAGATAATCAATAATCACAAGAAGTTGCCCCAACGGGTGCCTTTGCCAAACACCCGCATAGTGATTCAAATGAAGTGCGTTTGGTTACCAGAAAGTATAGGTACACCAACGGGGAGTTCAGTCCCAAATAGATCTATTTACAGCATTCGCGCTTACTCCGAAAAGTAATTAACGGTTCATGATAGTGGGGTCTTAATGGCAAAAGTAAGGACTTAGGCAATAATATATCAGGATAGCATACAGTTGGAAAAACACTTGTATTCATGGTTTATAGCATGTATCCCCCTCGCGGGTTTATGAAACATTTCAAAGATTTAAAATGCGAGGCTATGAACTCACCTTAACAGGGGAAATCTGATTGATGGCAAAAGTATATCAAGTGAAAGTAACAGCTACGTCATGCAACCTGGGGTAATATGTCAAGTCTTAGTGTGATGGTTTATGTTTCAAAACTTCATAAAGTTTAACGTATTACTTTGATTTATTAATTTATGGAAATATTGTATCACTGTTCGGGCTATCATAATCCAGAGGCCATGTAGTAAAACGTTTTAGGAGCCAAACACTTTAAATCATAAATTCCAGCGATCACTCAAAACATATGCCCAATTGAACTCCTCACATGAAGCTCCCTATTAACGTGATACGATAAAATTTTAAGTTTCTTCAAAAGTTAGTCGATGATAAATTACGTTAAATATATAACGTAATTGTTTTATAATGCGTCGATCGATGATTAATAACGATTGATGTGTCGAGTTTAATAAAATCGAGTCCTTATAATATTTAATGTATATTTTATAATTATATAAAAATAATATATTTAATATTATTTAAGTTTGCAAAAATAGCAATATTTTACCTTGTTTACTAAACTTTTACAAGTTTAGTCTTTATATAATAAGTTTATAAATATTAAACCTTTAACTATTAGAATTGGAAAGATAGGTCCTATAGTTATAACTTTGAATATACATTTTCAGCCCCATCTATTGTAAATTTCAGAAATTTTAATGATGATATACCCCTTGCATGGAAATGATTTACAAATCAAGTCCAAAAAGGCCATGCACACTTATTAGGGTGACCCAGTGAATATTTGCAGGTTATATCTATTAGAATAAGCTAAATTAAGATGTTTCTAACACATCAAAAGTTTTAGAAAAAGATTCGTTAGCAAGAAAAATCAAAACGGGCAATATTGAGGTTATTTAGACAAAAACACATGGTTTATAGATTCAAGGCTTCAAACAAGAGTTTATATATGATCTTAAGAGTATTATGAACATTATTGTTGATAGAAACAATGCCTAAAAACATTATTAATATTTTTTCGCATCCTTACATTTGATAAACACAAAAACTCATAAACCAAGTAATTAGTAGTTAATATTCTATTTCAAACTTTATATCACTCCAAGTGTAAGGAAATTTTTATTCAACCTCAAACTTTTATAAAATGTTGTAAACATGTTCATAAACTTACAAAACATTTTCTACATTTTAAATAAATGTTTTATTCAAAATAAACATGTTGAATTTCAAATTTTCGAACCTAAAACGGCTAGAAAAGGTCCAGTAAACACCTCCCCTAGATAAGACAAAAACAAGGAGCGTCTGAAAGGGGCGGCCCCCTTAAATACATGGGCGGCCCCTTTAATTATAAGGGGGCGGCACCCTATTTAAGGGGGTCAGCCATAGACTCCGCTCCTCCTTCTTGTCCTATAAATACTGGACTATTCCTCAACATCTTTCTCATCTTTTGTACTCATTCTTTCTACTTAAAACAGCCTACATATCCTCTCTAAAATCCTTTGATCATTTAATCATTTAGCTTTGTTTCCAAGTGATCCAAGCTCAATTCCTCAAGTGCAAGAGAAGAATACTTCCATCATCTAGTGAAGAAGTATTATACCCTAAAATCCAAATTGCAATCTTGTTGCATCCATATCATACCTTGTAAATCTTTTGTAAATCTTGTAAAGTTATGTAGTTGTTAGGATTTGGTGATTGTTGTAAGTATAGTTGGATCTTGGTGATCCTTTTTAGTAGTGTTAGATAGTTATGATATAAGTAGTATGGTGAGAAGAAGTTGTGAAGGTGTGAAGGTGTGAAGTTGTGAAGATTGAAGAAGTTGTGTAGTCGTGACCAAGGTGTGAAGATAAGTTGTGTAGTGAAGTTGTGAAGTAGTTGTGAAGTTGTGAAGTCGTGAACTAGTCGTGAAGTTGTGTTGTGATAGATTGGTTCTAGCTAAGATTAGAACTCGACATCTAGCTTAGTGTCGGAAATTGATATAAGCAACGTTGTGTACGGTTTTCTCCGCCATAAGGGAGCTTGTTGACATAGTGAAGAAAACTCTCGAGTTTGGTGCTCGGGGAGTGGAGTAGGCCGAAGAAGAGCTTCGTAACCGAACCACTATAAATCCTTGTGTTGCGGTTTGATCTTTCCAACTCTTATCTTTTATTTACTTCTACATATTTACATTGTTCATATTGTGCAAGTATTGAATTCACAAAAAGTCGAATCTAAGTTTTTATAAACAAATTTTAAATATTAAATTAAAAAGCGGTAAACTATTCAACCCCCCTTCTAGTTTTCCACAATTGGTATCAAGAGCCACGTTAAACAAGATTTTTAAAATAAATTGTATTTTAAAACTTGAATCGATCTATGGAATCGGAAAAATATTTAGAAGGGCAATCTATGCAAAGACCACCACTTTTTGAAAGTGATGGATTTATTTATTGGAAAAATAGATTCGAAACTTATGTGAAGTCAAAAGATCTAGATCTTTGGCATGTTATTACCGATGGTGATTTTCCTCCTATTCAATTTAATCCCGAAACTAAAAAGGATGAAATTGTATCTTTTCATAAACAAGATGATGATCTTAAAAAGAAACTTGCAAAAAATAATGAAGCTAAAATGGTAATTTATAATGCTTTGCCACGTAAAGAATACGAAAGAATTTTTATGTGTCAAACCGCAAAAGAAATTTGGGATACTTTACTAATCACTCATCAAGGTAATAATCAAGTCAAAGCTAACAAAATAGATCTCCTTGTTCAACAATATGAACAATTTATGATTCCGGAAGAGGAATCAATAGATAATGCCTTTGCTAAATTTAACACTATTATTACTAGTCTAAAAGCACTTGATGAAAGTTTTTCTAGCAAGAATTGTGTTAGGAAATTTCTTAGGGCACTACATCCAAAATGGCGCGCGAAAGTCACGGCGATTGAAGAATCAAAGAATCTAACAACCTTATCTCTTGACGAACTAATTGGAAACTTGAAAGTTTATGAAGAAGTAATTAAGAAAGATGTAGAAACGGTTAAAGGCAAGAAAGAACAAAGTAGATCACTTGCATTAAAAGTGAAAAAGGAAGTAAGTGATGAAGATAGCTCAAGTTCCGATAGTGAAGACGAAGAGTATGCTATGGCCGTAAAGGAATTCAAGAAATTCTTCAAGAGACGAGGAAGATTTGCAAGACAACCACGAGGCGATAGAAAAACATTCCAAAGAAGTAGAAATGATGGTTATGATAAAAGTGAAAGAAAATGTTTTAGATGTGGTGACCCAAATCATTTCATTGGAGAATGTTCAAAGCCGCCAAAGAACACCGATCAAAGAGCATTCATTGGAGGAGTATGGAGCGACAATGGAGAAGATGAGGTGGAAAAGACTAAAGATGAAGCTTGCCTTGTAGCTCAAGCGCCCGATGAAATATGCTTAGGAGTAAACTTGGAACCCGATGAATGGATTAAAGATAGTGGATGTTCAAAACACATGACCGGTAATCGAAAGTTGTTTTCTTCATACAAAGCATACAACGGAGGTAACGTAATTTTCGGAAGCAACTTACGCGGTAAAATCATAGGCAAAGGTACGATTTCTCAAGACTCCTTAATAATTGAAAATGTTGAGCACGTAGATAACTTAACTTATAACTTGCTTAGTATAGGTCAAATATGTGATAATAAGTGCAAAGTAATATTTACCGAACACGATAGCGAAATAATCAAAAACGAAAAAGTTATAGGTAAAGGAATTAGGAAAGGAGGATTATATGTAATGAAACTAGGAAATAAACCGGAAGACAAAATATGCCTTGCAACATTAGACGAAAATTCCACACTATGGCATAGAAGATTAGGTCATGCTAATATGCAACTAATTCAATCATTAGCGTCTAAAGAATTAGTTAGAAATCTACCTAAACTTAAATACGACCAACATTTTTGTGATGCTTGCAAAGTTGGAAAGCAAGCTCACGTAAGTCACAAGGCCAAAAATATAGTCTCAACAACTAGATGCTTAGAACTACTTCACATGGATTTGTTTGGCCCCTCCGCCATACGAAGCTATGGAGGAAATCGTTATACCTTAGTAATTGTAGATGACTATTCTCGATACACTTGGACTAGATTCTTAGCAAATAAAACCGAAGCCTTCGAAGAATTTGAAATATTTAGCAAAATGATCCAAAACAAATTAGGATGTTCTATTGTATCAATTAGAACGGATCATGGTCGGGAATTTGATAATGAAGTACAATTTGGAAAATATTGTGATTTAAATGGGATATCTCACAATTTTTCCGCTCCTCGTACTCCACAATCAAATGGGGTAGTAGAACGAAAAAATCGCACCTTACAAGAAATGAGTAGAACCATGTTAAATGAACAATCCATTCCTCAAAAATTTTGGTGCAATGCGATCGATACATCAACTTATATAATTAATAGAGTTTCTATTAGACGTATTTTGGGAAAAACTCCATACGAGTTGTTAAGAGGAAGGAAACCAAACCTTAACTATTTTAGAGTATTCGGAAGTAAATGTTTTATTCTTAATACAAAAGATTACCTAACCAAGTTCGACCCAAAGTCGTATGAAGGTGTTTTCCTAGGATATTCGCAAAATAGTAAAGCTTACATAATACTTAACAAACAAACAATGAAAGTAGAAGAATCATTAAATGTAACTTTCGATGAGACTCCTCCTCCACCTAAAACATCACCATTGGAAGATGATGAATTAGTCGAAGAAGAAGCTATTGAGGTTAGTAAAACAAAACCCATAGGCAATGATCTTGAAGACATTTCATTAGAAAATAATCAAATAATAAACATTAAAGAATCTAAAAGTCATCCCCTAGAAAATGTTATTGGTAATCTAAATCAAAGAACACTTAGGTCGCAAGCTCAAGAGAAAAGCAATTTCTTTTGCTTTATTTCAACAATAGAACCTAAAAATATAAATGAGGCACTAAAAGATGAAAATTGGGTAATGGCCATGCAAGAGGAACTAAATCAATTTATAACAAATGATGTTTGGGAACTAGTCCCAAATCCCATGGATATGACCATTATAGGAACAAAATGGGTATATAGAAATAAACTCGATGAAAATGGGGTCGTAACAAGAAACAAAGCTAGGTTGGTCGCCCAAGGTTATAATCAACAAGAAGGAATTGATTATGATGAAACATATGCACCCGTAGCTAGACTAGAGTCCATAAGAATACTTTTAGCTTATGCTTGTGCACTAGATTTTAAGTTATACCAAATGGATGTGAAGAGTGCATTCCTTAACGGTGTTATCAATGAGGAGGTTTACGTGGCACAACCTCCGGGATTCATTGACTTCGCAAAACCTAATTATGTCTATAAACTTAAGAAAGCTCTTTATGGTCTAAAACAAGCTCCAAAAGCTTGGTACGATCGACTAAAAGCCTTTCTTATTAAACATAATTATTCTATGGGAATGGTAGATAACACTCTCTTCACTAAAAAGAAAGACTCCAACATCATTATCGTCCAAATATATGTTGATGACATTATATTCGGATCAACTTGTCAAGAAATGTGTGATGACTTTGCCAAGATCATGCATGATGAGTTTGAAATGAGTATGATGGGGGAACTAAACTTTTTCTTAGGATTACAAATAAAACAATTAAATGATGGAATATTTTTCAATCAATCAAAATATATTAAGGAAATGCTTAAGAAATTTGGACTAGAAGACTCTAAGCCAATGAAAACCCCCATGTCTACGGAAACCAAACTCACAAGGGACGAAGAAGGTGAGTCCGTAGATAATACCAAATATAGAGGCATGATAGGTAGTTTATTATACTTAACGGCAAGTAGACCCGATATCATGTTTAGTGTTTGCCTTTGTGCACGCTTTCAAGAGGATCCCAAAACCTCTCACCTAGAAGCGGTTAAGCGTATCTTCCGATACATTAAAGGCACTATGCATTTGGGATTATGGTATCCCAAGGGATCCGGCATAGAAACAATAGTTTATGCGGATTCGGATCATGCGGGAGATTACGTTGATCGCAAGAGCACTAGTGGTGTTTGCACATTCATGGGATGTTGTTTAACATCTTGGTTTTCAAAGAAGCAAACCGCTCTTGCTATCTCCACAACCGAAGCGGAATATGTTAGTGCCGGAAAGGCATGTCAACAAGCACTATGGATGAAACAAGCTCTCATAGACTATGGCATTAGGTTAGACAATATTCCAATAATGTGTGACAACAAAGGGGCTATAGACTTAAGTAAGAATCCCGTTCAACACTCACGAACTAAACACATAGAAATTCGCCACCACTTCCTTCGTGATAATGTTCAAAAAGGGAATATCTCTTTAGAAAAGGTCTCATCGGAAGACAACATAGCCGATATTCTAACTAAGCCACTTAAACGTGAACCATTTAACTACTTACGCTTAGGTCTAGGAATGATGGAACAAATTGACTAAGTTTTCAGCACTAAAAATTAATAATGAACTATTTGTCAAAAATATGAGAAATAATTTCTCAACAGGTGGCGGCCCCCTTAATTCATAAGGGGTGGCCCCCTTAATTTTAAGGGGGTCGGCCAGACTTTAAGGGGGCCACCCACTAAACAAAAAAAAAATTTCTCTTTGTGTCTAGGCTTCTGTTTTGCACAAAAATACAAAAAAAATTAGGAAAAGAAAACTACATGAAACCTTTACAAATTCCTCCATCTAAAGCATATCTCATTACACATAGTCCCAATTCATTTATCTTCTAAAGAAAGTCTTTCTCACAACTAGGATCACATGAAAATTAATTTCTTACTATTGTTTGAGATATGCAAAAAACATTACTTTTCATATGCATAATGCATTTCTTACCTTGTTACAAAAATTTTAATCTAACATAATATTTCTTGATCAATCTTAAGTTGAGCAAAATTAAATCCAAGGAGCATTTTGGATTATTTCTTAGGTCTTGACATTCTTAAGTGTCGAAAATATCACTACTCCACATTTGTTGCCCATAGGCACACACTAGTTTTTGCACAAAAGTTTGGTTTATCTTGTTAATGCCGTCTGCAAGTAAACTTTGTGCATTAATCCTTGTTTAGACTTCCTCTCTTATCTTTATATGTCTACATGCCAAAACTATGCATTATATCTTATTGAATGCTTAATTGTTATGTGCTAAAATATCTTAATTGCCATAAAAGGATAGACTTGCTGGAAATCAACCACCAAAACTGAAACCCTCACAAATTTTTTGAGAAAATCAATTTTTTTATCTGGGAAATGCCAGTAGGCAGCCCTCTTAATTCATAAAGGGTGGGCCCCTTAATTTTAAGGGGACCGGCCCCGATTTAAGGGGACCGGCCTAGGCATGCACGGGAAAACAATATCTTTTCTTCTCTTTTTAACCAAACACCCCCTAGTCTTAGCCACTGTTTCCTTAAACTCACAAACATTTATTGGAATTGATCCTTTGAATGCTCATACTTCCTTATTTGAACCTTTCCCTCACTATAAATACATCCTCATTCACCTTCATCACCATCATCCTCACCAATGACATCTCCTAACAAACACACATCCAAACCATCAAGGGTAGCCAAAATGAGTGTGAAACCCATTTGGAGAAAGAAAACAAACATTTGCAACACATCAAATGTACTCAATTCCACTTCACCAATACCAAAACCACTCACTCCTCATCATGAACCATCTCAAGAAAACAATCACCCCAATCAAACATTACCAAATCCTCACATCAAGGACACTTCCACATCACCTCTAGATGTTTCACATCCTCTACTTCCCATTTCACCCATTAATCCACATGAAACTCACACTCAATTTCCACCTCAAAGTGACAATCACACTCAACACAACCAAACTCAACACACATCATCTCTATCTCCAAGTAGAGAAAGCCTAGTTGATGACATCAATCAACTACAAGACCTATCAAACCTCTTAGCAATGCATCTCTCTCAACAACAAAACAACATCCCATCATCACCATACTCTCCAAACCTACCACACACCCTCAACATTGACCAAGTTGAAACTCATAGTGGGTATTGCCCATGTTGCATCTACAACCAAAAACAATTCCTTGCGTTGAGTGAGAGTATCAATTGGATTGAATATCTTCTCACACGACCACATCTACCACCTCAAGTTCAAAGAGACTATCCTTCCACAACCACCTCCGCTCCACACTCTCCATCAACAACCATCTAATCTCATAACATGCCTACAAATAATCGTCAAACCCTTTTGTGTCGCAAGCAAGTCAAAAATCCTTCTATGGCTATTTAGGATTTTTTTTATGATGTATTAATATGCTTCTAAAGCATACTTGTCTTCTTATTTCCTTGTATTCTTGTGTGTTGTTTACACACATTGCCTCAAATGAATGACTAATCCCTTGTTTGATGTTTGCTTGCAATTGCCATATTTTCTCTACTTGCTACATGTTAGAAATATTTGTATTGTTCTAACTCGTTTTTGTAGCCAAGAAACCATAGCTCGATTCCTTGGTGCCCTCGAACGAGGGGGAGCACACATCAAGGGGGAGCATTTATTCCGTCGATTTTACTAGCAATTCTCGACGATGCCTTTTTGATTCTACAAAAAGGGGGAGAAATGATATAAAACTCACTAAATACTTGTTTAAAAATAATTTTACATTTAATGAGTTTAAATTTTGTAATCATCAAAAAGGGGGAGATTGTTGATAGAAATAATGCCTAAAAACATTATTAATATTTTTCACATCCTTACATTTTGATAATCACAAAATATAAAAACATTCAATGAAAAATTAAAACATAAACAAGTAATTAGTGGTTAATATTCATTTCAAACTTATATCACTCCAAGGTATGAATAAACAAATGCTTGATGCATTTTATGATCAAAGGAAATTTTTATTCAACCTCAAACTTTTATAAAATGTTGTAAACATGTTTATAAACTTACAAAACATTTTCTACATTTAAAAGAAATGTTTTATTCAAAATAAACATTTTGAATTTCAAATTTTCAAACCTAAAACGGCTAGAAAAGGTCCAGTAAACACCTCCCCTGGATAGGACAAAAAAGAGGAGCGTCTGAAAGGGGCGGCCCCCTTAAATATATGGGCGGCCCACTTAATTATAAGGGGGCCGGTACCTTATTTAATGAGGTCGGCCATAGACTCCGCTCCTCCTTCTTGTCCTATAAATACTGGACTATTCCTTAACATTTTTCTCACCTTTTGTACTCATTCTTTCTACTTAAAACAGCCCACATATCCTCTCTAAAATCCTTTGATGATTTAATCATTTAGCTTTGTTTCCAAGTGATCTAAGCTCAATTCCTCAAGTGCAAGAGAAGAATACTTCCATCATCTAGTGAAGATATTACACAAAACCAAATTCCATAATTGCAATCTTGTTGCATTACCATATCATACCTTGTAAATCTTTTGTAAATATTGTAAAGTTATGTAGTTGTTAGGATTTGGTGATTGTTGTAAGTATAGTTGGATCTTGGTGATCCTTTTTAGTAGTGTTAGATAGTTGTGATATAAGTAGTGTGGTGAGAAGAAGTTGTGAAGGTGTGAAGTTGTGAAGATTGAAGAAGTTGTGTAGTCGTGATCAAGGTGTGGAAGATAAGTTGTGTTAAGTGAACGTTGTAAAGATTATAAGATGTTGTGTAGTCGTGGATCAAGGTGTGAAGAAAAGTTGTGTAAGTTAAGTTGTGAAGTAGTTGTGAGTTTGTGTAGTCGTGAACTAGTCGTGATGTTGTGTTGTGATAGATGGTTTTCTAGCTAAGATTAGAAAAAACTAGGTGATCTAGCTTAGGTCAGAAATTGGATAAGCAACGTTGTGTACGGTTTTATCTGCCTAAGGAGCTTGTTGACTAGTGAAGGAATACTCTCGAGTTTGGTGCTCGGGGGTGGAGGTAGGCCGAAGAAGAGTCGTAACTGAACACTATATATCTGTGTTGCGGTTTTTGTTCTTTCCAAATCTTATATTTTATTTTACTTCTACATATTTACATTGTTCATATTGTGGCAAGTATTGAATTCACAAAAAGTCAAATCTAAGTTTTATAAATTATTTTTTTTTTTTAAATATTTAATTAAAAAAGCGGTAATACTATTCAACCCACCTTTTAGTTTTCCACAAATTGATCAAGTTGTATGATTCTTTTTGTTACAATCTCGAACCACATGGGCAAGCACAGATCCAAAGAAAGAAAGTTGCCAAGATCATGATTCCATTAGCCCTTTTTGCTCATTAAATGCTTTTTCGTCATAATCTCTTGCAAAATCTTCTAATTCATGACAGCCATACTATGTCACACCTCCTTCATCAGTTGCTGATTACGAAGACGAGTATTAAGGGGAGTTACAAGGGGATGATCATGACGATAAAGCTTTCGCTATTTCATCGAGTAATTTATCACTCAATCGTTCGCGCTATATGTTTATACCTTAGTTTATCACTGCCATGGATGTTATTAGCTCGATTCAATCCACTTTTAGTTCTCCAAGTTCTCCACACCTACCAATAATCGTCTTCGTACTTCATCAAACATAAGAAATCAAGCTGTGATTTAGGATGGTAGAGTTGATATACAAACCAAGAATGCAGGTTATGGTGGAAATGGTAATAGGAATGCAGGGAGACAGAACATGAATCAAGCATTTAATGCAGAAACTATGAATGATGAAAGCCATCAGATTCTTCAGCGTGTTCCACGAACTGAGTCAAATCTGGGAAAGGAAAATGTTCAATGTTATAACTGTAATGAAAAAGGCCACTATGCTCGTGATTGTCAGAAACCAAGAGTTCATGATGCAAAGTATTTCAGAGAACAAATGTTGCTAGCGATAAAATATGAAGCTGGAAGCAACCTCAAGGATGAAGAAAATGATTTCATGCTCGATAATTCTTATGGAGATGAGACTTTAGAAGAGTTAACTGATGTAGTAATCATGATGGCTCAAATTGAATCAGCTGATGATAATGCTGCATCTGAATCATCTTATGATGTAAAGGCTGTCTGTGAGGTAAATGTTTCAACCAGGGTTCATGAACAAGTGAATCGTGTGCAACGTAAAACTATTATTCACACATATGATTATGATCAAATTGATTCTAATATCATATTTGATGATCCTTATGTGGAAAATAATGGTGGCACATCTGTACATGATTCAACTGCTCATGATGAATATCATGATATTAAAATGCTGGTATATAATGTTCAAAGAGAAGCTGAAAATAAAAAAACGATTAAACAATGAGCTTAAAAAGCAAAAACACTTGCTACAAAAGGAGCTTGAGACGTTTAAGGATCGGGTCAAAACATTTGAGTAAAAAACAATTCAATGTTCAAATTATAAAGAAACATGTGAAGAGTTGGAACATGAAATACGTGCTAATAAGGACACCATTGAGCGAATTTTGAAAGAAAAAGATAAAATTAAAAGTGGTTTTTTCAAAATTGAAAATGAAAAGATAATAATTCAACATGAAACTCAGTTAGCTAAAAAGGCTTTCAAAGAACGAGATAATCGATATCTTGAAGATATTTATGATCTCGAAGGGAAATTGAGTTCTCATGATCGAATTGTTTATAAAATTGGTCAATCAATTCAAACAATTCACATGCTTGGAAAAGAACCAAATAAAGTTTATGATCCTTTTCTCAAAGTTGGGTTGGGTTATAAAAATCCCCTACGTCTCAAGAAATCCATTGCAGCACAACCCAAAATGTATGATGGTGAAATGCTTCATAGCACTAGTTTAAAATTGATTCACCTGATTCTGAGGAAACTTTAGAGGATGCGAAAGAAAGTCGATTGAAAATGAGAAACAAAATGGTTAAACTTAATCATGAAAAATTAAATGCTCTTTATGAAACATTTGTTCCTCAAAAAGAACCTTCTGCTGAACAAACATATTTTTCAATTCCTTCTACTTCCAATGATTGTTATGAGACAAAAGAAGTTACATCAGATTTATCAATTCTAAAAATGCCAAAAGAGAGTAAATTGCTAAAAATATTTGAAAAAATAGGTTTAGCAATTAACGATTTACAAACACAAATTGATGTCACTCTTTTAGAAGATAGAAAAAGGAGATGGATGTCTGACAGTTAAAATTCTTTAAGAGAGTTTTATAAAACTGATGTAATTCCAATGTCTGAATCTTTGTCAACGACTTTGAAAGAACTTCAACAAGAACTCATTGACGAAGTACATGAAATGTTAAATATTTTTTAATCAATGAAACAGAAAGTTGCAAAAAAATCTCCAAAAGAGAATGTTTTACAAACAGAAATGGATCGACTTTTGGAAGTATCTTTGACTCGAGAAATTCAAGATTGTGTGATCATTTCTGTTCAAGAACAGATAAATGAGATGTTAAGAAATGAACTTGAGAAAAGTTCAACTGACTCAAAAGATATCCAAGCCAATTTAAAGAATCACAATTCTTAAAAATGATTTTAAGCGATCACAAGCTCAAAGTATTGATTTCGAACTCAAACTACAACACCAAAAAGAGAAAATGGCTTGTGAAGTCTCTTGGAAGTCAAAATTGTCAACATTGAATGAAGTGAACGTGTTGCTAAATACTCAAGTGGATTATGTTGTTAAACAAAGAGAAAATATCAAACTTGAATATCAAAAGCTTTTCAATTCAATAAAGCAACACGGACTCAACATCAAAAGATCTTGATGAGTTGATTGAACATGTTAATCAAAATACATATGCTTATGCTAATGTGCGGGCTCAGAATCAAGATCTTTTGATGATAATATCTGACCTCAAGAATAAGCTTAAAACCATTGACAAGGGAAAGAATGTGAACACTAAGTTTTACAAATCAGAGACCTCGTGAACACTTCTTTATGTAACACCATTGCCTAAAAACATAGCAGTTAAGCCTAAGAAATTATCAAATACTAAGGTCAATGCAGATAGGTCAAAACCAGTCACTTCACATTCTATACCAAAAAATGAGCAAAGTCAAAAACAGAGTGCGAATGTAATCGCAAGAGGAATGTATAGAATCATAAAAACAAAGACACAAACGCTAGATTCTAAATCTAACATAAATGTTTCTAATTCCACAGGTGTAGAAAGTTCTAATAGTGTTAGAAGACCAAAGTCTAAGGACAATAAATCAAAGGATAGAGTCTTGAAGAACACTAATGATATGAGACCATCGGCACATGTTTGAAAGATTTCAAGTAGTGTTAATATAGATTCTAATAAGCATGAAACAATGCATTCGAATGTATGTTAATCAAACGCAAGTGTATTAAATACCAAGACTGTAAATGCTGTTAATGACGGTTCAAATATTGTTTGTCTGTCTTATGGTAAAGATGTGTTTTTACTTTCTCATGAAAAATGTCTTGCTTGTTATGCTTTGTTTAGAGATTCTAAGGTAAAAAGAGGTTTATTCACTACCCATAGCAGCGGAATCTAAGAATTTAGGAGCTACTTCTGTAGTTGCAAAATCTAGATTAAGTGTTGCTAAAACCCCAACAGCAACAAATAAGGTCTCTAGTATGTTACCACTATCTCCTGATTCTAGTTAAAGTAGGACACTTAGCAATTACATGAAAAATAAAATTGAAACAAGTAGAAAGTGCAGAAATGGTTTGAAAACCAATAATGTTTTAATTGGACACCCAAGAGCAAAACTGCTCAATCACTTTCTAATGAAACAAAGAGTAGTACCCGTATTCGATCTAAATCTAACACACCGGCTACCACTCAGAAATAGGTAGCCAAACTGTCCACTCTTCCATCTGCATTTGTTTCATGTGATGTAAGTGATCCAGCTTGTCCTTTGGATTGTTGATAGCGGGTGCTTGAAGCATATGTGTCACACCCAACTAAAACGGAAACGCGAGGTGCAACATATTAATAAACATCACACAATATGATAGATAAAACACCATACATGATTAAGATAAACAAAGAAAAATATATGAATTAAAACAATTCTAAATACAAGTTTAAAAAGTACAAAAGTTAACATAAGTTGTTTTTCTTTCTAACATGGATATCCCAAAAGACAAGAACTTTGAAAGAAAAAAGATATCTTGAACATGTCCAAATGCAAGTACACCAAGTTTCCATTTTACGAATGTCACCTGAAAAGCATGATAAAAACGATCAACTATCGAAATATTTGGTGAGTATAAAGAATTATGTACACAAAATTGGTTATAAAGTAGTAGATATTCGAAAATAGTTTGCCAACTCGATGGCAAGTTACCAAAAACAAGTCAAGTTCCCAAAATAACTCAAGTTTTCAAAACAGTTCCCGTTACATAAAGTAATGTAACACTTTATAAAAAAATTCCAAAGATAGTCCTTTTTACCTATAGTAACGTGACACAAATCAAATCAAAACATATATGTATGTTATAGTGTTTATGCGAGGCACTACTTAAACATATTCAGCCTAACCGTTCCAAACATCTAATCAAGTTCTAGTTGTATAGTGTGGCACAAACACTTAGTACTATGCACACTTGTGTAGGGAGTGAGGAGGGGCTAATCCTCTAAAATCACTATCCATAAGTACTAACGTCTCAATCCGTTGAGGGGGGAAATGAGTTAAAAGTAGTGGCGGGTTCCAAGCATCAAACACATACATATCAAGTTCAACAAGTTCAAATCAAGTTCAATAAGTTCAAGTATGCTCGAAGGTTTAAACACATAAAAGTACAAGCATAGTAGTTAAATAGACAACATCATGAATTTCACCTTAAAATTGTAAAAACGGTAAAAGAGGGGCTGTGAGAAACTCACTTCAAAAGTTATAGCAAAACGATGATTTCCCGGCAAATCACAAACAAGTAGGCAACCCAATGAACGCGCACCCTTCTACCTGAGACCTAAAGTAAGTAAATAATACTTATTAGACTCTTAACGATATTCTCGGACTTACTAAATATTCATTTGTTATGTCATTTATCAAGTTACTTCATAAAACACCATTTTCACTTTAGAGGCAAAACCTTAAATGTGTCCCAAATTTTGAGTGCCATTACGGGTAGCATTTCATCAATTTAATTATCTTTACAACCTTTTTTCCTCCTAATATATCTTAGTATAATGTTTTATGAGTCTTTACATGATTTTATAATTATTTTCTATGTCTTTAACCCTTTCAAATGGTCTTGCCAAGAAAAAGACCCAGTTCTGGACAGGCTATCTTGCGTCAATGACCATAGGGTCTTAACTTCGAATCTGGGTTCTAGATTTTTGGTGACATGTCCAACATATCATGAACTAACTCCATATGTAATTTTAACTTCTAACATAGAGGTATGAGTGAGACACACTTAAAACTATACACTCTAACAAAACTGGAACAACTTACTACTTTGCACACTTGTCTTACAAATGAGTTTTGAATGACTTTTCCTTATTTATAGTTGGTAATATTATAATGGTTGGAAATATATTTCAAATTAGTTGATTTTAGAATCAAGAATCATATCAAAATCCTATTTTATAACAAAGTTATGGTCATTGCAAGTTGACATAAAAAAAATCTACAAACTTTCTTGAAATTAGGAGTCCTTCACATGCACTTTTATCTATCCAAAATCCCAAAAACGACTAAGACCAATCCAAATATCCTTTTAGACATGTATAAACATCATTTTTATGAAAAAATCTTAGTAGGTTCTTTCTCAAAGACCCATAAAACACTTGTTTAAAGAAAGTGCCCAAAATGACAAGATTTGGGTTTTCTAACTAGACTTTTTAAGATTAATCCTTTATCCAATCTTAGAAATGCCCAAACCAAGTTCATAACTTATTTTTATATTGTCATGGGTGTCAAAATAAGTCATATTTATAGTAGGTTACTTTTGTGAATATAACTCAAAATGAACTCAAAAGAAAGTACAATAAAACTTGATTTTTAAGAGTCTTTCGGTGCAAGATAGACACAAGTCGTCTTGCACCTAAGTTCTTACCTATAAATCTCCAATAAATGATCAAGATGACTTATGGGTTGAGATTATTTACTTTCTTGATGGTGTACCTTGAAGGATTTTTGAAGGTAGATAGTGGTTTGGATGATCAAAAGGGATTAAATGATGATGTTTCTTGATTCAAACCATTGAAAAATCATGATTTGTTCTTGTGTTTCTCCTTGTGGGGCATCCAAAATAGAGAGAGGAGAGGGAGTAGATCTGAATTTTTAGAGTGAGAATGATATTCTAGTGTGTGTTTGCATGTGATAGAATGAGAGAGAGTGTAAGACTAGATTTATTGCATATGAGAAAGACCAAAATGATTAAATGTATGCATGTGTCTCAAGGCTCCTTATTGGTGAAATAGGGTAAAGGTGATGGTTTGTGACGTTGCATGAAGGGGGAGGGACAAGGGCGAGAGAAAATGATTTTTATTATTTGGGTTACAATTTGTGTGTATAAGTTTATATATTAAGTTGTATGTATTTAATAATGTTTATGTTAAGTATAACATGTAAAGTGTAAGTATTATGGTGTAAGAGTAAGTTGATTTCAATTATGTGTAATGTGACTTAATAAGATGTTATTTGATAAGATTTAATTACACTGGGTATTCGTTTGGTTAATATTGTGGTGTAAGTCTAAAACGTACGGTTTACGCGTGAATATTCGGTTTACCGGGAGACTTGCAGCTTTTAATGGATAAAGTGACCCAAGTTTATTGGAGTGAATGACTTATACTTATTAATGATTACTAAAATTGTTCTAATAAACTTTGAGCATATCGTTGACCTAACGGCATTCTTCTAAAATCGTACGTCGAAGGTGCGTTCATAAAACTAGCGTTCCTAGAAAATAAGCGTTAAATGCTAAAAATAGAATGACCACATAAAAGTGACTCCAAAAATAATTAAAAGAGTCAAATATCATACGTTTTCTATCGGTTACTGACCTAAAAAATAGACAGATGTCACAATATGACTGGAAATCTGTCAATGCTAAGAAATTTCATTGAGAAATTCATAGGAATAGTTCGCTTCGGGAATGATCACTTCCCAGTAATCACTAGATATGGAGATTATGTTCAAGGCAATCTCATGATATGTCACATATACTACGTTGAAGGCCTCAGACACAACTTATTTTCGGTCGGACAATTTTGTGATGGAGATTTAGAAGTAGCCTTTCGTTCAAACACTTGCTATGTTCGGAATTTGGAGGATGATGATTTGCTTACCGGTTCTCGAGAATCTAATCTCTACACTATCTCCATTTCTGAGTTGGCGGCTTCTTCTCCAGTGTGTTTAATGTCTAAAGTAACATCAACAATATCATGGTTATGGCACCAAAGGCTTTCTCATTTGAATTTTGGTACCATTAATCAACTCACGTCAAAAGATCTAGTTCACGGGCTTCCGAAATTTAAGTATGATAAAGATCACTTATGTTCAGCATGTGAGCAAGGCAAAAGCAAGAAAGCTTCATTTCCATCACAGTTGGTTCCACGCACAAAATCCAAACTTGAGTTAATTTATATGGATTTGTATGGACCAATGAGGGTAGAAAGCATCAATGGAAAGAAAATATTATTGTGATTGTCGATGATTATTCTCACTACACCTGGGTATACTTTCTTTGTACCAAAGATGAGGCTCCAGATACAATCATCAATTTCATTAATCAAGTTCAAAGGAATCTAAAGGCTCAACATCTGAAGATCCGAATTAAAATTGGAACTAAGTTCAAAAATGAGAAATTACGGTCGTTTTAGGCAAAGCTAGGCATTATTCATCTTACGTTAATTGCTCGAATGCCGCAACAAAATGGTGTTGTTGAATTTAGAAATTGTACACTTGTCGAGGTTACGCGAACAATGCTCATCTTTTAAAAAACTCCAAAATTTCTATGGGACAAAGCTATTGCTACTGCTTGGTTTACTCAGAATCGCTCTATTATACACACTCGGTACAATAAGACTCCTTATGAGTTGATTCGTGGAAGAAAACCCAATGTTCAGTACTTCCATATGTTTAGATCTTTATGTTATCCAACAAATGATTGTCACGATCTTGGGAAAATAAAACCAAAGGCTGACATTGGTGTCTTTATTGGTTATTATGGGTCATCAAGAGGATTTCGTATCTATAACCGTCAAACCAAAAAGATAATGGAAATGATCCATGTCAAGTTTGATGAACTCACAGCAATGGCTTTTGAGTGCAACAATTTAGAACCCGAATTCAACTGCACGAATTTTTAAGATTCATCAAAAGATTCACAATCATTACCATTGAAAACAGACTTGGATAATTTTTTTGGTCCTTTGTATGAAGAATACTATTTGACGAGTTCTCCAAAAGTGTCAGATAATTCCGCTGCAAATACTCTTGATAATGAAAACACTTCTTCATCATCGTCAATTGTCATTGAAGATGATGAAGCTCCTAAATAGTATCCTTATCAACATAACAAGTTGCCAGTGAACCAAACACACTAGTCTTAAATGAAAATGTCGATGAATTTGGTCAAGAAGATGTTAATGTTTTCTATTATCCACCTCAAACTTCTGTATTCGAAGAAGCAAAGTTATCTTCAACATATCAGGATCCATCAAATATGCATGAGTTTTACCAAACACATCGCTTTACTGATAAGTGGACTAAGAATCATCCAATTAAATAAGTGATTAGTGATCCCTCAAAACCAGTAATGACATGATGTCAACTTCACACTGATGTTGAAGTATGTATGTACGCACTAACAGTGAGTACTACAGAACCGATAAATATCAAGGAAGCTATGCTAGACTGAATCCATTCAAGATGAGCTCAACCAGTTCAAACGCCTTGATGATTGGGAACTTGTCGAATGTCCTATTGGCAGAAACATAATCGCATTCAAATGGATTTGGAAAAACAAGAACGATGCTTAAAACATGGTTATTCGAAACAAGTCTCGTTTAGTTGCCAAAGGATATGGTCAAGAGGAGGGAATCGATTTTAGGGAATCTTTTGCACCAGTTGCAAGACTTGAAGCTGTTAGAATTTTTGTGGCATATGCGACTCACAAGAACTTTCCTATTTACCAAATGGACATCAAAACGGAATTTCTGAATGGTCCACTAAAAGAAGAAGTTTTTGTTTGTCAGCCTGATGGTTTTGTAGATCCAGACTTTCCTAATCAAGTATATTGTCTTAAGAAAGCTCTGTACAGTCTATAACAAGCCCCTAGAGCCTGGTATGCCAAGCTTTCCTCATTCTTAATCGAACACCATTTCACAAAAGGTATTGTTGATCCAACATTGTTTACAAGAAGACACGAGGATGACATTTTACTTGTTCAAATCTATGGCGATGACATAATCTTTGGGTCAACAAATCTAGTCTTTTCAAATAGATTTGCAAAACTCATGAAAGATAATTTTGAAATGTTAATGATTGGTGAAATAAAGTTCTTTCTTGGACTTCATGTTCATCAATCACCCCGATGAGTCTTTATATGTCAATCACAATATACTATGGATCTTCTTAAGAAATATGAGATGGAACAAATGTGATACCATTAGCACACCAATCGCTACGTCCAAACTAGATGCAGACTTACATGGTACCCACGTTGATGAAACTAAATATCGTAGTATGATTGGAGAACTTATGTATCTCACTGCTAGTCAACCAGCCATTCCTTTGCGACATTTGTATGTGCACGATATCATGCACGCCCAACTAAGAAACACCTCAAAGAGGTCAAATAGATCTTTCGATATCTTAGACAAAACATTAACATGGGTCTATGGTACTCCAAGGACTCTGGGTTTGAGTTAATTGCATATTCAGATGTAGACCATGCAGGGTGTAATTATAATTGCAAAAGCATATCTGGAGGCATTTAATTTCTAGGAGATAAGCTAGTCAGTTGGTCGTCTAAGAAGCAAGATTGCACAGCAATGAAAACTGCGGAAGCCGAGTACGTATCCTTATCTACATGTTGTGCTCAAGTCATTTGGATGAGGACGCAACTGCTAGATTATGGATTTCGGTACAACAAGATTCCAATGTACTATGAATCAAAGAGTGCAATTTCCATATCTTGTAATCCTGTACAACATTCACATACAAAACACATTAACATCTGGTATCACTTTATCAAGGAGCATGTTGAAAAAGGTACCATTGAACTTTACTTTGTCGGGATGGAATATCAACTTGCTGATCTATTTACTAAAGCCCTTCCAAGAGAAAGGTTTAAGTTTCTAGTTCACAGGATTGGTATGAGATGTATGACTCAACTGAGTTGGATCGTCTGGCAAAGTTATCTTCTTGAATGAAAGCTCATACATCAAAACTTTTGTAAATAAATTTCATAGACAAAATACAAAATTAGAAAAATCAAAAACAAAAAATATTTTTTTCACTATTTTTCAAAATAAGAAAAACAAATAAAAAACTAAAAACTATAAAAAATCAAAAATATACTTTAAATGATACAAACACATATCTTCTTCGTTTCAATCAGTTTCATAATATTGGTTTTCACAAAAAATGGTTCTTGAACTGAGGGGGAGTAAATCATTCATAAAATGATCTTTCACTGCTAAAAATGTGGATTTAATCATATTCTATTCACAAAAGAGGATTTATATAAGAACATCTTCAAAAAATTAACAATATTTGAAAATCAAGTGTGAAAAAACGCAAGATTAACATCTCTGAATACGTTTTCTTTAATTAGATATTTATTTAAGGGGGGGTTATGAAATTTTTGTTTTTCAAAAATCTTCTCAAGTGTGTTTAAAACTGCAAAATTAACTATTTCTCGATAAAGTTCTTTAATTGTATATTTTATTGAAGGGGAGTTATAAATTTTGAAGACATGTCATCATCAGAAAATCAAAAATGTGCTCTCAAAAGCAAAAATGTAACTTTTTTTGTAACAAAATCAATTATCAATAAAGGAAAGAAATTGATTCAAATGAATATCTCTGTTCAAGGAAGTTAATGAAATTTTTTGTGGTAAAAAACGGGAATCAAACATGCAAAAAATTTTAAAAAAATGTTTGTTTGTAAAAATAGGTCTAACTCCAAAGGGGATAAAAATGAAAAAAAAAATAGGAAACAAAAGCTTACGAAAGTAAGTAGAAGGGCTGAAAATGTCAAAATACAAAAGATAGTTTCGTATGGGCTATTAACGTTTACGAAAGAAAGTAGAGGGACTGAAAATGTCAAAAACCAAAAGTTATTTTCATAAGTATAAAAGGAACATTTTTTCAAACGTAAACTTTTAACTTTTTAACGAAACCCAAAGTAGATGATACGAAAGGAAGGAAGGATACTCTTAATGTCAGTATTAGGTTCGTAAATCCTTTCAAACTTAACTTTCGTACTTTGAAAACCATAACGATCCAAATGTTCTTATCAATTCTACAGTAAATAACTAACGTAAGGACAATAATCTATTTGATTTCTTTTGGTGATTAATTGCTTTCATTGATTTTTGCATAGGTTTCGTATAGATTTAGGGTTTCGTAAAAATTAAAAGTGTTTGTTATGAGAAATTGATTAAGGAAAAACGTAATGAAGTGTTTTAGAATATGATTGGGATGAATAGATCATTGATAACATCATTTGTGGACAATAATCATGAGGTTTCGTAACCATGACGGTTTCGTAAACTTGCAATTATGCTTTCAGACATAAGAATGGACTTGAATTGTTAATGAGATGATAATAATAAGCTTAAGATCAGGAAAAATCTTTTCCGTTATCATTTGCATTAATAATTATGTTTTACGAAAGTGTTGGTTTCAGGTTTCGATTTTGTAAGAGGTTTATAAATGGTTTCGTAAATCTTATTGGGCTTATAACTGGTTTCGTAAATGTAAATGGGCCAAATGGTTAAATGGGTTTACATTTTGGGTTTCGAATATCAGTTTTGGGCTTCGAAAAACAACGTTAATGGGCTAATTTTTTTACGGATACACAAGTGAGCTTAATTGAAATTTTTTAGTGGTAAAACTTACGAAAGTAAGTAAAAGGACTAAAAGTGTTAAAATGAAAATAGTTTCATATGGGCTAATATTGTTTACGAAAGAAATTAGAAGGACTAAAAGTGCCAAAAATGCAATAATAGTTTCGTATGGGCTAATATTGTGTACGAAAGAAAGTACACGGACTGAAATGACAAAAATGCAAAATGGTTTTCGGAAGTATAAAATCTACAGGGATCTTTACGAAAGTCTATCACTTTCAAAACTGATAAAGAGCTTTCGTAAATTCTCTGATCTTTGAGCTTTCGTAACAAAGAAAACAATGATCCAAATCGTTTTGACAGTTCCTAGTGTTTATCAAACGTAAATAACATGATCTTTTTTTATTCCTTTTGTGATTAACAGCTTTAATGAATTGTTTAATAGGTTTCGTATAGATCTAGGGTTTCATATATATTAAAAGTATGTAAACTGAGAAATTAATTAAGGCAAAACACTATAAAGTGTCTTAGGACGTGATTAAAATTGATTGATCACTAGAAAAATCATTTGTGAACTGAGATCAAGAGGTTTCATAATCTTGAAAGGTTTCATAAAATTGAAATTTTACTTTGAGAAATAAAATCAGGTTTTATATTGTTAATGGGATGATAATAATTAGCATAAGATTAAGGAAAATCATTTAGATTATCATTTTCATTAATAACGGGCCAATACAAATGGGTTTCATAAGGAAACTTGGGTTTTTAAAGTTTGGGTTTCGGAAAACAAAACTATTGGGCTAAATTTTACAGATGCTCAAAAAGAGCTTAATTGATAAACAAAATGACATTTTACGAAAACCAATGATAAATTTAGTTACAAAATCATGTATCTATATTTATAAATGGGTCAAATGGTAAAGATGGTGTCGGTTACGACCGTTTCCTGAAATTAACAGGATGAGGATTGAGTAATCTACTGACCATCCAAATATTATATATATATGTATTGCATAGCTAAATTTTTCAATTCAGTGATCAATGATTCAAAAGATTTGTGAAAAACAATTATATATGGAGATTCAATTGTCTGTGATCATACATTTTCATGTCTCAACAAAGACAGATTTAAAAGTTTTAAAAAGATTATTTCAAAAACAAGTTCAAAATGGTTTATGGCTATATATTATACTTAGTTGGGTAAATGGTCTAAGTCATGTCCGGTTTCGGCTATTTTATGCAATGAACAGAATGAGAAGTGAGTGATTAGTGACCATCCAATTGTTGTTACATTAGTTTGGTTGTATAATCATTGTTTTCAAACATCTTTGTAAAACTTGTAATTTTGAGAAAATCATCTTAATTTCTATCCAAAAGCTGTGTCTTTGTGTTAGAAAGTGGTACTCTTTTACTGAAAAAGTTTTTTTTAGAATATAAAGTTATACTCTTGAATTTCTTAAATTGGTTGTCATAAATTTGTGCTTTTTGCCAAATTGGTACTTTCAATATAAGAGTATATCTTTATTATTCTTGAAAGAGTATCATTTCACAAATGCTTTTTGGTGAGGAAATTCAAGATATAAAGAGAGAGAAAATTCATACGCAAAAAAGCAAATCAAAGTATGCTTGAAAAAGAAATGCCAGCGCATACAAAATAAGATCAAAAGAAAAAGACGAATAAAGCACATGGCATGTGCCTGAAAAAGCAAGAATTAGCACATGAGAAAGAAAATGATCAGAATATGCTCAAAAAGAATTGCCAGAGCATATAAAACAAGACAGAGTGGAAAGAGACAAAAATGTTATATAAATGCTTATTAAATAAACTTTATCTCATTTCACTAATCACTTCATGTCATCATACAGTTTTCCACATGGCTCAACAAATCATTCCAACTGATCATCTTGTTCCCAAAGTCCAAGGCATCGGGAGATGTAATAATTATGTTATGCTTCAGAGTATTCCATGTTCTCCTGAATGCAAGATTGTTAGGAAAATCTTACTTGATCATCCATTGAGTTATGCTCTGATAACGACTACAGATGTTCGAGCCGTGTACTTACAACAATTCTGGCATACAGTTTACAAAGTACCTGACACCAAGGATACCATCATATTCAAGTTGAATACTCAAAAGATTACTTACACAGTGGATATGTTTCGCGACACTCTTAAGTTGCTAGTGGAAACTCCAGACAATCCATTTATCACACCAGTAATAATCGAAACTATTGAATCATTCATGTAGATGGTTGGTTATCAAGGTGTAGTTGACAAAGTAAGTGCTTTCTACACGAAGTTTCTTGCTCAACCATGGCAGACAATGTTCAAAGTGTTCAACCGCTGCTTGACTACAAGAACATCTGAGCATGATCAAACAAAAATCAACATTCTTCAATTATTTCATGTTGTGGTTAATCGTACAAATGTTGATTATGCTGCTCTTCTATGGTGGGATTTCATGAATAATGTATTCCAGAAGAAGAATGTTATTCAGTATCCTCGATTTATCAAGCTTATAATCGCTGATTTAATGGAGAAGTATTCAACTACTCCTCGAAGACAAGACGAGGATTATCACTTTATCAAGGATGATACTCTATTGGTAAGTGTTAATTTGGTAGGAAATGTGCTATTTCAAGGGATGCAAATTCCAGATGCATTCTTAACTGCTGAAATTCATGCTACTGATGACTATAAGGAGTATAAGACGGTATTTGACGAGGTAAACGTTCCAATAAATCAACCAAAATTAGTTTTTTCTACCCTAGGAACACATAGGACTACACCTAGCGCCCATAGGACACCTACCCTTACTGCTGCTAGTCCTCAGAGGAAGAAGAGGAAGCAACATGCTAGAGAAACTAGTTCACCAAGAAAACCACTAAAAGTTACAATCATACAAAGGAAACAAAGCACACCCTCAATTCCACCTCTATGAGATGATAGAGAGATGGATGAAATGGCTAAAGCAACTATTCTAAGTCTCACATTACACAAAACTACTTTAGCAGCTGAAGCTCAAGAAAATATTGCTAAAGTACAACAGAAACTAGATGAGGAGGAGATTGAAAAGACGGTTGAAGGCGACGAAGATGAAGAATCATATGCGAGTGAGTTTGTTGATTCCATCCTTAATGATGATCTAGATGATTCTGATACTAGGATGGAGCCTGGGAGTCATAAACAACATTCGAAAAAAGTTAATGATGATGATGAAAAGATTGAGAAGGAGAAGAAAGAGGATGAGATTGAAAAGGAAGAAAAAGATGAAGATGTTAAGAAAATGGATGTGGTTGTTAAGGAGAAAGATAATGATGAGTTTGCAACGGGTAGTATGGAGACTAGGAATGGGCAGATGCAGACACCAATTCCCACACCAACTAGATCCCCTAGGAAAGACTTATCTTCGGACAAGACTGTTTCAGAAGAATTGACGGCAACTGTATCACCAACAACTTCTACCATATCCAAACATTCATCCACACTTAAATGCAAGAAAATATGTATTTCATACAAGACGAAGATTCTTCCAGGAAGTTTTGTTGGCATGTGTAGACGAAGTGGTCAAATTCGCTCCCATATCAAGAACAAATTTATAACTATTGAGTTCTTTATGAGCAAGATTCGAGAAGTTCTTGATCATTGCAACAATGTTGTACCTGAAATGACATTTGCAAAGACTAATGAGATGATCAAAAGGGAGATGCCATGTCTGGTTAATCTTGTAGTTAACAAGGATCGTGAAGTTGATCCTATAAATGTACAAGAAATGATCTCTAAAGAATTTGCCACTCATGGACCAAAAATGATTGAAGAGCTATTTTGAAAGCACATACATAATACAACTCTTAATCTTTATCCAACAACAAGTTCATCAACTACTGAAAAATCAACTGCTGAAAAATCAACTGCTGATCTTAAACAACAGTTATATTTGAAAATGAAGAAAAAACCTTAAGATCAAGCAGCAAATCTAGAATTTTGGGAAATTTTGAAGGCCAATTTTAAAAAGCCATAACTTTTCGCATATCACGATGAACATCATACGAATGCTGATCCTCCTGAAGGGGGAGAAACAAAACATAGCGAAAAGATATTATGGTAATCAAAAGAAAATGAAAAAATGGGAATCTTTTGTGAATGGAAGACCAATTCTACCAACGATGAAGCATCTGTAATAATCAAACCTTAGGGGGAGATTATTAGGTTTAAGAAAAGTGTTTATTATTAGATGAATTAGTCTTTGTATAGTTTTGTTTAGTTTTACAAGTTTATTAGTAATTATAATGTAATAAAGTCTATCTTGGTCAAAGTTAAGTAAAGTGACCAAGGTTTGACTAAAGTTAGGAAAATAAAATAGGAATAACAATAAGTATAAATACCCATCTAGGAGGGGTATTTATACAAGTCTTTACATTTTGTAATTCACTTCTCCCTCCTATTTCTATTTTCCCTTTTGGAGGGAAAACTTTGAAAATGATGAAAAATACTCTCTAGCTCCTCTTCTTACATTCTTTCACTTTCGCATGATATCTACTATGCAAACATGACATATAACATATTTGTTATTATCAAAACATGAAGATCATTAAATATAAATATCGTTTTTGAATGAATATTTGTATTAACATCTTTTTCGGCTACTCAGACGTCGTCTCAAGTATCCCAGGACGCCCTCACTTAAGCCTTCAGACGCCGTTGCAAGGAATTGCGACGACATCTCCACGGTCTGTATACCCTTTTTATATCAAACTTCATGTAGAGTTGAGATCTTGTTCGTTTCTTCCTAAATTGAGTCCAAGTCACGTGTATTTCCACCAAATGCCATCCAAATGCTAAAAACACAAAAAGAAATGATTAAGCACGTATTTTGGGAATATTTTCATGATTTAAAGGGTTAAATGACCCTGAAAAAGTGTATAAAATGTCACCTTATCAAATACCCCTACACATAGGATTTTCTTGTCCTAAAGCAAATGGATTTTTCTACCTATACAATAGCAGTATCGGAGGCATTTAACTTACTCTTTAAAGATAATTTATGGTACAACCAATTAGACCTCATAATTAAAAGCACGGAAGTTATATACTAGCACCTCACATAAGTGTTTGGATTCTCTCTTTCTCTCGTATGTATAATGAATTATAACAATATGGGAAACGGAAAATTAACACTCATTACCTATCATAGTATATAAATTACCATAGGCTTGATAAAGGATTAAACATCCATCGCTGTAGTGTAAGTACCTAGTAATTACTATCAAAGAGGTCTTTAAAGGGTTGTGCTGTTTGGGTGTAAGTTAAACGGTAATGGAAACGGATGGGATATATTTGGGTGGATTTAGGGTGGTGGTGAATTAATTAAATACAAGAATACACATAAATGCGTTGCTAAGCCAAGACTTGACCACTCTAGGACAAAGATATATACAAACTCTACATCAAACTATTTCTTTTTTTCTGACACTATCTTGACATGAACATAAACATAAGCAAGATGGCAGCCCGTACATTTTTTTTACTTTTTTTTATTATTTTCGATTTTCTACTTTTTTTTCTCTTTTTTTCTTGTCACTTTTTTTCTATTTTTTTGGGTACACTTTTGCCCTGCCTTCTGCTAAAACATAATAATACATGACTTGGGGTTTATAGACCTACCCCTACACTTGAGTCTTTGATACTCGATGACATTAACTAATCTAATGACCCTAATTGAAATGATCAACAAACATGGAGTGTATTAAGCACGTATGGGGTAATAAATTAACTTTCGTCCCCATTTCTCCATAAAATAAATACTACCATGAATCCCTATCATCCCAAAACTATATACACTAATAAAAGACTCGACATAGCAACCATGTACTCAAGAAAATAATTAACTGAGTTTACAAACGTGATAAAAATATTGTACTAAAAACGACTATATACAAGGAAGGCTAAGACGATTTGGGTGTAACATTTTGGTAAGGGTGTAAATAATGCTCTTCATTAATAATATGGAATCCACTAGAAAATTACGAGAACCGCGAAAAGGATAGGCTCGGAGGGGTGTATTAGGGGTATCTTGCACTAAAAATGAGTGGATAACAAGGGTGTGGGAATAGTTATATGATCGAGGAGGCTATAATAACAAATACAGGTTTAAAATAGGGTTTATCCTAGTGCCTCTTATCATTTAGAAAATCCTAATCACGTGAATGCTATCTCACTTAGCAGTCTCAGGATGAATCACAAAAGCAAGTTCTAGAATTTAATATACTACCGGTATACTCATATAATTTTAACCGATACCAAAGCTCTAGAAAAAGCGACAAAACCATATATGCATGATCAAATCCATGAATGCGACATATATGATTGCTCATTCCTTAATTCGAGCAAGCTAAAGGTGAAACTATCTTAACCACCAAAAGATGGGTGCTTGAATTTCTAAAGATCTAGAGGCGAACCTCACATTTTTGGGGTGGAAATTTTTTTTAGAGTGGTAGGGTTTTTGTTATAGTCATATAATTCATATCTATGAGACACTATTAATACTTAATTTTCATCGGTATGTGCCATAAAAAATTAAATTTGGGTCAAAGTTATCGTCTATGCTGCGTTTCAGTATATTACTCATCTTTTTAAGGACAAAGCAAAGGAAAATGAAGAAATAGTTTCTAAGGCTTTATTTCCCCCTACACTTATTTGAACATTGTCTCTAATGTTCTTGAAAGTACCCAAAAAATGAATAAAGCAAAAAGAAAAAGGCAAAAGAAACTAATACTCCCCTGGTTTTGCTCAATATTGGAGAAGAAACAAGATAAACCGGCTAAATCGTCATCCAAGAATCGTCCAAGCGAAAATCCAAAGAACTTTTGGGATTCTCCTTATCAAATTTAACCTGTAAGTCAAAGACAAGAAATAACTACACCGAGCGTAAAATCCACTGGTGAATGATATACAACCCTTCGTTTATAAGGTTTAGACACTACAAAAGCAATAAAGATAGGATGAATGTACTAATTTAATCGTAGCCTTTCGCAAGAATTAGAAAATTACAAATTCTAGAAATTATACAAAAATAAATTCTAGAAAATATGAATTTACTGTAGCTTGGCTGGCAACGCCGTCAAGAAAAATCCTGACGCCATCTCCAGGCTCTGTAAAAAATTGTTCGTTTTCTTGGAAAATTTATGCATGCATATCCTATTAGTTATTTCCTGGAAAAATTTTCTACATAGGTCACAAAAATGATTAGTACAATCATATGACTCAAACAAACACATGACAGAAGACACACGACACGAATTAATCTAAATTATTTATTTAACATGTTTGAAATGGTTCTTATAAATCAAATGTTTTCCCCTACACGTATTTGATGCAAAATACCTTTGATTGCAATTAAGACAAAGTTAAAGACAAAACAAATCATGATCACATATAATTCAAACATATAAGAACAAACAATAAAGAATAAAACACACGACACCCCTAAAATGCAAGAAAATAAAATATTGGGTTGCCTCTTAATAAGCGCTTGTTTGTTCGAGTCAAGAGCCTGACTCTACGCTTATTTGACGCATAGAAGGTGTGTCTCCCCTACACTTAAGGTTAAGTGTGGGTGATAGTAGCGATACACAACATTTCGATGGAAGTATGCCACGTGGGGTGAAGGTGGTGTATGAATGGTCAAGGGTTTTACTAACTTCATCCTAAAACTACTTGAATCCTTTGGTTTGATGGGTGCATTTGAAGTCAGAGATAAATTATGACAAATAATTAAGGTTATGTCATTCTTATAAAGATTATGATCCGACGATTCTTTATCCATTCCGGTTCCCATAATCTTTATCTCCACTTCATCTTCACCTTCGTACTCATGCGTATTTTTCTCAAATGAATGAAGTATTGGTATTTTCAGGTTGGAATTTAGGTGTTGGTGAGGGGTTCTATTGATAGTAGGTTTAATATTAGAAATCATTGAGACCCTATGCACCATGATAGGCTTGAGTATTTTAGGGGTTACGGTATGGGTGTAGGTAGGGAATTTAGTGATCTTTTCTATTTTTGTGGAATGAACTTATTGTGCGCCTATTTTAACCTTCAGGGTTTCAACTAAACTATCCGCAAGACACATAAATATATCTTTTGTTCTTCTCATATCTTCCTCAAATTGTTGAATTTGATCCTCCTGATGATCCATTAAATTTAGTATTTGTCCCTTAAAATCCTCCTTATAAGGTCTTTCGGGATACGTGAATCCTACCTTATAATCCAATAGAACTTCACTCCTCATTAAAGATTCTACTTGACACTCCATAGTTTCTAACTCTAGTTCTAAACTGGCATTTATATAGTCAGGACTTCTTTTTTCAGAAAAGATTGGGTCGTTCCATTTTTCTTCTTCATATTAGGCTAAATCCTCGATGGTTTCTGATACTACTTGTGGCCTTAATTTTCTAAGTCTCCCGCCTGCTGCATAATCAATGGCCATTTTAGTGGTGGAGTTCACATGATCGTTAAAGATTTGAACTTGAAGCCATAAATTAAGACGACGATGAGGGACTTTTTGGAGTAAGTACTTTGTGGAAAACTAGAAGGCGGGTTGAATAGTTTTATCGATTTAAATTTGCTTTTTAAAAGTTAGTTTGAACTTATATGAAGTTGACGATATTGATGTTTGAATGATATACTAACTAAATATAAAATGCAAGTAAATAGAGAGTATGAAAGATAAAACTGAGACACAAACGTTTATAGTGGTTCGACTACAAGGACACCTTCGTTGCCCTACTCCATTCCCCAAGTCACCTACTCGAGAGTCTGTAAACACTAGTCACCAATCTCCTTCAACCGGCGAAGAAGCCTTACAATGTTGCTTACACCTTTTAACGGTACAAAGCTAAACACTGGATTCTAACAAAGGTAGAATCAACCCAATGTAATCACACTTCTTTTACAAGGATGATGAATGATACTACAACTACTAAATGATGCACAAGATATAGAAAAGTAATCTTGATAATGTAATGGAGATGCGAAACAAGATTGCTTGAACTTGATCCTCTCGTATGATTTTTGGGCAATTTCTTCTAAAAGGAGAATTACCTACAAATGATGTATGAAACTAACTAGAACTGAAAATGAGAGTATGATCAGATTGTTAGAAAAATTAGAAAGAGAATTGGTGAGAAAAACATGAGAAATGACTTGTTATTTATAGGCCTAAACTGGTACTGTATCCCGGTTTTGCTGGTTCCTTTTGCAGGAGGGAACCGGCCATTATAAGCCTATGGAACTGGGTTACCCTGTAGCATGGTACTCAATAATTCCTTCTTCAAAAGGGAACCGGCCAGTACAAATTTATGGAACCGGCTTGTCATGTAGCCCGGTTCTTGGTGGTTCCTTCTTAAAAGGGAACCGGCTAGTACAGATTAATGGAACTGGCATCTTGACACATAATCTGAATTTTAGATTGCCAAATCTTAAGAAATCATGTGTAATCTTGGTAGATATGCCAAAGACATGGTAAGATGATTATGTCACCAATGATGTAAATAAGAAATGAAAAATACATGTGTAAATGGTTAGTTTGAATGATACATGTGTAAATGATTATTTGTAATGATTTATGTTTTGTAATCGACAAAACACGAGAAGATCATAAGATAGAAATAAACGCTTTTACTGGTTTATTTGTATTATCAATCTCCCTCTTTTTATTGATGACAAAACATAATATTGATGCGAGTAAAAAATTTAAAGCGTTTAAGCGTGAAGTATTATATCTGAGACTTTTTACTTCCCTTCTCCCCGTTTTTGTTGAAACAAAAAGATTTGTTATGCAAGACTAAAATAAGTATTGATTCAAGGAGAGTCAAATGAAATGGTATAGTCAAGAGTCGATCCGAAGCGAATCGAATGCCATAATGAGAGTTGATTCAGAGAGAATCAAGTTGCAATGCACCCTGATCCGTCCAAATTAACACACACACACACACACACATATATACACACACATATATATATATATATATATATATAATATAAATACGTAATAATAAGGAAGATATAATCAATAATAGTATAGTAAAGTATTTCCGTCGGGTTCTAGAAAATCGCTTTTAACCAAAGCAATTGTCAAAAACCTTCCGGGTCATTTCCTCGGCGAGAGGAGAATGGAAATCTATGTTCAAGGTGTAAATCGAGCTTGATTGTCATTTAAATTTTTGGTTTTGGTTTATAACTATTTTTATACTAAAAATTAAACTAATATTAATTCTACGATTTAAATCTATAATATTATACTAAAATTAATCTAAACGATATAAATGATAAAAATGCTTGCTAAGTGACGTAAAATGTTCATCAAGTGCGGGCTTAGGTTTAAATTTTAAAAAGAAAACAAGTTTCACGAAATTAAATGACAAGTAAAGTAAACTGCTTATTAAAATAAATGACAAGTATTTAAATTGCATTAAAAATAAATGACGAAATTTAAATTGAAAAATTCTAAAAACTAATATTTTTTTTAAAACCTTTTTAAACCCGCACTTAAATTCTAAATCACTAATCACTTAACAAGCACTAATTAAACTACTCGCTACTTATAATAAAAATTACATAAACTAACATGGTATTTAATGACAAAAATAAATCTACACTAAGCATGGCAAAAATCTTATTATAAAAAAAAACTACACTAATTAATTGAAAAAGGATAAAAAATGGAACCGAATTGGAGACCCGCAATTAAACGATTACCACCCGACTTATTTAGCTAAAACAAATAATTAAATTCGGTCTAGCTAAATAAGCCCTTAAGCTCCGCGCCTCATGAGTAGACCGGTACCAAAAGCAATTAAAAAAAACAAACTGTTAACATAACACATTTTTTAACAAACTAATTTGCAATTTGATTTACACACTTGTCCCAAATCGTGCTTTCAATGACTAACCTAGCCCAAGATACAAATAAAAGTTGCAGGCCCAATGATTCAATCCAAGGCCCAAATGAAATATAAACCAAACGCATCCAGTTATGAGGGAATTTAGAGAATCATGTTACCTAACATTGATTACTAATGAACTAATCCTAATAAGCCAACTACTACAAAAATAGCTCTAAACTAACACAATAAGCGCTCGAGATTTTTAAACTAACTAGCGAAAATCAAAACAAATACGCTAGCATCAATCCAAGAAGTTTTTGAGAACTAACAACTAATTAGCAAGTTTAGAAACAAAAAGCAACCTAAGTGAATATTTAAACCAAATGATCTCTAACTGAAACAATAAGCCCAATCACAAAACTGGATTAAACTAAAAAAAAACTGTTTTAAATCTTTTCAGCAACCTTTTACTCAAACAAGCTTAACAAATGATTTTCAACTATATTAACTCATACTAACTGATTCATCTAAACCAAATAGGCCACGTTTTTAGCATTCGTACAAATCACAACCAGTAAAGACAATTTGTATCTCAAATGCATATAAGCTTAATCCAATCGAAACAAATTGTAATCCTAAAATCAATAATAAGCTCATGTAGTGAGAATAAGCATACTAAACATCAAACAATAATAAGGAACTGAAATAAGCACTTTAACTACTAAATCGCTAACTAAACAAACACAAAAGTGAAAAACGAATTAATGTGTATAAGCTAATTTGAATCTGTCATAAGCTATGAAGTAGCTTTTTCAGATCTAAATAAGCTCAGAGAGTGAACAACTAAACAGGAAATAAGCATAGAAATAAGCAATTTAAAAACGAACCATAAACTTCATTAAGCTAAACCAAATCTTGTTACATAAACTGAAATAAGCTGAGAACAATTTTTACAATAAGCCCCAAAAAAACTGAAATAAGCTAAAAACATTTAAATATAAAAAAAACTAAAACTAGAGAAACTTTTTTAAAACTAAATCCTACTTGAGATAAATGAGGGGAGCGGGTTGGTATATATAAGGGGAGAAGGGGTGATTTTGTAAAATTATCCCAATCATTTGGAAATGATTCAGCCAATCATTGTTTCTTATTTAACGTCACACGGATCAACAGACTTCAATTTCATAAATTCTCCGCTCGATGAAGGCCACGTGGACTCATTATTTGCTTTTATCCAACGCAACATTTATACCCGTTTGATCATTTAAATGCAAATATGAAATGAATTGTAACTAGTGCTCGCCACGTGGCGCCCTTCAATTCGCCAAGCCAATTGCTAGTGGGAAGTCACATGTAAGTTTTGGATTTAATTTCACCCTCACGTGTTGGTGACGTCACATTCCTTCTCTTATTCAGATTTATCAAATTTACATTGGGCTTTATTATGGATTAAGATACTAATGGGCTGGCCCGACCCATTTAAATGGGTTATGGGCTGGCCCAATAAAATCCGAAAGCACCGTTGAACTCGTTTTCTCGCGCTCTTTCCGATCCCGTGCTCGGTTTTGTCCGGTTTTGTCTTTATTTTCGTCCATTTCTTTAATATCCGTACCTGCACATACACAAACACAAAAACAAGATATATTTGCAATTTTTATTATGTTTTTGGTCTTTTGGGTTCGTTTTTCATGGTAAATAGTATGTATAAAATAGCGAATACCAAATTCCCCCATGCTAAAGTATTGTCGTGTCCTCACGCAATGTAATAAATACGCGCTTAAAGCTAAAAATTCCAATCCCCCAAACTAATCACCTTAAAAAGTAGCAAAGTGCTCATCTAAAGGAATTAAGGAATCAATAGTTAAGAAACGCCCTGTTTTTCCATCTTCAAATTTTTTTCTATTTTTATGCTTTTTCACAACTTTCCATATTTCAGTCACTTCATAACACATTTTTTTAGGCTTAGTATCATAGAACAAGCAAAATAAATTCATCATCCCCAACTTTCACTTTTCCATACTAAGCTTAAAAACAAGATCATTGTCAAATACAAGTCATGATACTAACACTACTCATAGATACTAATTGTGTACTTACTTTTCCTCCCTTATTTCCTAATTTTGTATCTCAAGATTTTATTTAAGTCATATACCCCCGAAGGCTCTTTAAGACTTTTATTTCGATACTTATTAATTCCAAAAATAAAGTAGGACGGTTAAAAATAAAGTTTAGCTTCCACCCTTATCCATAAAAACCAATGAAGTGACCGAAATTGGGCTTTTGTTGCTTTTGCCTTAATTCAGGTCATATACCCTAGAGGGAATAAGACATGAAACGTCAACTGCTCAAACACCTGAACAAAACGGCGTTGTCAAAAGACAGAACCGTACTCTTGTTGAGGCTGCTCGAACAATGCTAAGCGCCCCTAAAGTTCATTTGTTCTTCTGGGCTGAAGCAATTGCTACAACATGTTTTACTCAAAACCGACTTGTAATTCCTCGACATCAGAAAACACCTTACCATATCAACAATGCCCGAAAACCCTCAGTTAAGTTCTTTCACATCTTTGGTTCTCTTTGCTACATCGTCAGAGATGGTTGTAAAATTCTTATAAATGAAGGAAAATGGTGTTGCATGTATTTTTGTTGGGTATTCTACTTAGTCAAAGGTCTATTAGGGTATTTAACAAGTGAACAAGAATGATTAGTTGAAACAATTCATGTTCTCATTTTTTTTTTTTCTGACGAATTGCTCTCAAATGGCGTCAGATCACCGTCAGTTTGATCCCCGGTCACAATGTTCATCGGACTGTAACTTGACAAGACCCGTTTAAGTCCCGAGTCCACACAGTCAAGAAACTCTGTGTCCTAAATTGCCGAGATGAGGTAACAACGTTTCAAATGAGTTGGAATTTGCTACTTATGTCTTGATTGTTAGTGAATTACTCAATGGAACTTCTCCTGTTGTGTCAAAGTCTTCCGCTGTACATGCTGCTGATAATCCCGATAAACATGTTATCCTAATATATAATCCGTTACACAACACTAATCTTTACCAATAAGCTAGAAAATAAGAAGAAAACTTAGAGAGAGAAAGTAGAGAGATAAAACAAGAAAGGAAGATTAGATTAGTGAATTGGTGGATTACAAGTGAATGAAAATGTAACCAACACCCTCTCCATGTGTGGAGAGGGTTCTATTTATACCCATGCCTTACTAGGTGGCGTATGGGCTTGTAACTTGGGTCGGGCTTGGTATAACTTGGGCTTTGAGCCCGAAACACGGACAATATTAGATTACAATCCAAGCCCGTTAAACCTAACTAGCCTATTACAATACAAGACCTAGTTTGACTTTCTAAGACCGATAACATTCTTGTTTGACTTAATATAATTAAGGCTAACAATCTCCCCCAATGTTGAGGTCTCTTTCTTCAAACTCCTCTGTACCACCGATGACATTGAAGATATGACGTTTGATGTTTATGCTTTGCCTTGTTATGGTCTTGTCTTGTTTGTAATGGCTTTGTTCATCCATGCTTTGTGATCTTGAATTCGAGCCTTTATCTTTTGACTTTGAATTCTTGAGATCGTTATATTGCATCATCTCCTTGACTTGAATCATCTTGATTTGACTTCCTTGATCAACTTGTGCTCTTGACCAACATGCTCATACTTGTTACATTCTTGTTTGACATATGTGATTATAAGTCTAACAATCTCCCCAATTGATGATTCTTTATTTGACTTTGAGGCTCTTTGATGGTGGGGAAGATTAGAATCAACTATCTTGACGTTGAATGATTGACTTTGAAAGCTTGAGTATGAGCATGTGGTTTATGAATCCGACTTCGCTGGAATGAGTCTGCAACACCGTCCGGTCTAATACCTGAAATAAGACCGTTTAGCATTAAAAGTAATGAATATGGCTCTTGGCATTTTTCATTTGACTTCGGTTGTTTATTTACCTCCAAGTTTCCTATTTTATAGTATAAATACTATACCTGTGATCAGGTATATTCAAAGAATCTCCTTGACAGGGTTTCCAGCTCAAAGCGTAGGATCTTCTAACACAGATGTATTAGATTCACCATGCTTGCTAGTTCTCATTAAGACCGTCTCAATAAGACAACAACGGTTAGTGTGTCCCCCCCCCCCCCCCCCCCATATGAGAATTTATAATTTGATCTCTTCTTGGCTCTAGACTCGATTTGTGCACTTTTGGTTTTAGTAATCGGAGGCTGGAGCAGACTGCCACATATTCAATATCAACAATCTCGGAGTGAGATGTCAATAGATAACGTGTGTATCTCCGTGACAAATGAGACAAGTTTCTTTTGACATGGTTAGAGAACCCGAATGGCTGGGACGGGTTGTGATTGCATCACCTGAGTCCATGGAGACTTTTCTTCAATAATCAACTCATCTATTGTGATTTGATAGATATGTATTGACCAGTTTCTGGCCTAAGGTATGAAGGAGGGGCTTCTTTCTTTTCTCCTTGTATCGCATACATTTCTTTTTCATTCTTCACCCTTCAATTCTTACCAAGACGTCATTACTAACACTTGTTGTGAATTTTTTCTAGTGTTAGCTCAATCAGTATGTCGGCTTCTTCCCTTATACACAATTCTTCTCCATTCTTATCCTAAGGATCTGCTTATTTTCTTAATATAGTTGTCCTTGGGTTTAGATCCCTCCAGTTCTAATTGGATCGTAGGCCTTATTCCTAAACCCTAACAACTTATACTTCAGAATCATTGTGAAAATTTATTAGGTTGGCTTGGGTGATGAAGTTGTTCGAAACATAAAACTATTTTCTTACATTGTTATTTTCAATCCTCCCCCTCTACACATGTGTTCCGTTATTCAAAATTGTTTAGATCACATGAAGGAAAGAAGTTGCACTTAGAGTCTTAAAGATCACATTGTCTTATAACATTTTTTAATCACATTTTCTCCCCTTATTTAAATAAATAAAAACTTTGTATTTGATAAAATACCAATTGATTAAAATTTAACATGAAATAATTCCATGGGGAGAAAAAAATTATACTAAGTATGGCTATGATTCTTTATTTTCCGGTGATAAGCGCTTCCCCCCTTCAATTAGTATAGTTGGATGGGGATCCAGTATTATTTAAAAATTGACATTAGAATGGAAAAATTGATATGAGCACAAAATGTTTTAAAGTCGGACGTGGGATTGCACTTTAGTAAACAATGTATATTATTAATTGACATTAAGTTTTCACATTTTTATTTCACAAAATGTGTTTAGATACATAAAATTGACATTTCGGAGATGTATCCGACACATTAAAAGGCTTTGTTTTAAAAAGCTCCCCCTCAGAAATTGATTCACATAAAATGACATTCTGCGTACTACAATTCTTTGAAAATTATTCAAGGAAGGGAGTGTTGAACACATAATTTTAACAAATACCACTTTTTAATGAAAAACATACCACAAATTATATTGTAGATAGTTTTGACATTTAAATTTCTTTTTGAAAAATTATGTTCAACGGTTTTAAAAACATGATAGAAGACGTCTCTTCTATTTTAGAGTAAGCGCACTGAAGCGTACACTTCCCTATAACAATTGGGACCGAGTTATGTACTAAAATGTACATAAGTCATAGAGAAAAATTTAGAAATGACATGTTTTTAAAGCATTTGAAACTCTCGCTCAAACTTCATTTATACGCCCGTGTCGATGTTAATCAACATTTCTAGGTACGTAAATGTTATCTATTCCAAGAGACATGTCGAGAAGATTCTTTTTGGTATTTTTGAAATTTTTCTGATTTTATATTTTGTTTTTCTAGATTTTATATTTTTGTTTTTTCTTTTTGTTGGTTTTATATTTTTGTATTTTCTTTTTCAAAAATATTTATAAATCAAAATGAAGAGAAATAAAAAATATTTACAAATCGAAGTTTCCATTAGCAGAGATAGTTGTTGCTTGAGTTGAAGTAGATGAAGTTGAATCAGGTTGTTGTTGACGTTTATTTGATGCATCAGTAGTAGTGACAACGGAAGTCTTTGAAACAACTTGATTTTCTCCATTGAAATATTCGTCGAACAAGGACCAAATAGCAAAACCAGCTCATTTGATGTTACTGTCTCAGCTGCTTGATGAACTTCTATTGACATTGTGGTGCGAGGCTTGAACCGTTTTGTTCAAACGTCGTTTGACATTGAGGTTCGAGGCTTGATCTGTTGTGATCAAACGTCATTTTTCTGTATCATCATCTGTGAATCCACTTTGACAATGGTTTATGAGATATTAGCCTTTTCAGCAACCATACTCTGAGATTTTCCTTGTTGACTTTACATAAGGCACCTGCACTTAAATCAAGACTTTGTTCCTTCTAAACATTGATTGATGTACCTGCACTTACATCCAGAGTTTGTTTGCATTCATGAATATGAGGGTCACTCCTACCTTATGACTAGAACTTCTCGAGTATATGAACGTACACGACAATGATGCTTCCGAGAGTTCGCAACCATCATGGGGGAAAAAGTGTACATCCGGGACTTAGTTGACTTTGATGTTATCTTGTCAACTTCCAGGGAGAAGTAGTGTAGACTACTTTACTTAGTATGGTTTATGAAGTATTCTGCATACGTGAGAAGAATTGTTGCTGATTTCTCGCATGCACCCCCGAACGAATATTCACCAAGCCCTAATGACAAGAAGTAGGAGTATTTGGTGTGGTTTGACTTCTACAAATTTCCGCTATGCACGTCAATGACAAGTCGAAGATTGTTCATGCTACATCAAAGTTTCAGAATCTGCTTAAGATAGGGATGTTGGTTTGGGGGGAAGCTGATTCAGAAACTTCATCAAAATAGAGTGTATCAAGAAAGTTTTTCGAGAAATGCGGTATGAATTGGAGGGAAGTTAATCCAACTCATGCATACTACAATGGTTCCAGAACACCGATTACTAAAAACCAAAACGCACTAATCGAGTCTAGAGCCAAGAGATCATCAAATAAATCTCATTAGGACACATTCCATGACAAACACTTGTTGAACATCATTAAGTTCACAAGCTGTTGACAAGAGTCCTACGCATTATCCTTGTGATTCTGCCAAAACATTCAGAGTGATACTGTTTAGTATTCACAATGACGAATGGAAATCCTTCCAGTGTCATCATCAAACAGCACTGCGGTAGGTGACTTGCGAGATTCTATATGAATCAAGCTTGTGTCAACTGGATATCAATAAAGGTCTAGTAAATGAATTGACGACATAATCAGAAAGATAGTAACTATCTGATTCACTTTTACCGTGTTGTCTGCTTTGAGATGTTCCGGTAATGAGAACTAGCAAGCATGGCAAATCTAATACATCTGTGTTAGAAGATCTTATGCTTTGAGCTGGAAACCCTGATAAGGAGATTCTTTGAATCTACCTGATCACAGGTACAGTATTTATACTGTAAAACGGTCCTACGGAACCGGAGGTTAATCTAACCAAATCTGGACGAATGACAAAGCCTTATTCATCCACCCGCTTTATTGCTAACTGTTTTATTTCAGGATACATAAAGATGGAGATGGTGATGCCTCATTCCAGTTGAAGTTAGATTCATTACCACATGCTCATGCTCAAACTACAAAGACATTCTATAAGCATCAAGATTTAAGAATCATGAAAGCTCAAGAATTAAAAGACAAATACTTCCGCACAAACTCTGATATACAAGATCTTCCTTCAAAGATATCAAGTCTATCAAGGGAGATTGTTAGATGCTTTTCAAGGATGATGCAAAAGTTATGAGCATGTTGGTCAAGACACAAGATCGCAAGGTGGCAAAGACGATCAAGATGGAAGGATAAAGATTTAAAGATCTCGGATGGAAAAGGCGAAGTCTAAAGACAATGACAAAGGCTCAAGATCAAAGATCAAAAAGCATGAAGGAACAAGCCTACAACGTAGACAAAGACTAAGATCACAAGAGCATAACGACAAAAGCAATCTCATTGATCTCACAAAGGAGTGTCACAATGAACTTACTTCGGGGGAGATTGTTAGCCTCAAAATATTGAGTCAAACAATGGAAGTTCGTTCATAATTATATTAGGTCTCGGTTACTAAATTAATATACGTTGTAATAGGCTAGACGGGTAAACGGGCTTTATTTATAATTGTCGATCGGTGTTATGGGCGGAAAGCCCAAGTAAACGGGCTCTTATTCAACCATTCTCTTTCACTTTCTCTCTCTTGTTTCTCTCTCTAAACTTCTTCTAATTTCCTTCTCTTTTCTTCTTGAATTCGTGTAACTAGTAATGAAGTGAAGTGATTACGGGCAACCAATAATTGGTATCAGTCACCTCAGGTGGATAGTGATAGAATTTCATGGGTTTATATACGCTTTTGAGCTTAGTCATGGATTATTGCTTAAATAAGCACTAAGAATGTGTGGTTTGATAAGTTTTTTGGATGGAAATATCTTGTACTTTCCTTGTTTAGAATCCTTTGTAATAGCTTATTAGTTAGTGGTTTGCATATTTCATTAGATAGTTGGAGATTTTGGGATTATTGCATGTTTGGATTTTTTTTCTTGGTTGCGTTTTGGGTATACAAGAATCGTTATTGGTTGCGTTTTGTGGTTAAAGACAAGAAAAATATGGTGTGAAAGTGACTTGTGGTCCACATTTTGTTCTCTAGCCAAGAAACAAAAAAAATACAACTGCGTTTTGTCCTTACTCATTGCGTTTTGCTTAGAGAAAAGATTACGTTTTGCTTAATAAAAAGACTGCGTTTTGCTTCAAAGAGATCACTGCGTTTTGCTTGAAGAAAATATTACGTTTTTCTTCAAGAAAATACTGCGTTTTGCTTGAAGAAAAGATTGCGTTTTGCTTCAAGAAAATACTGCGTTTTGCTCAAAGAACTCATTGCGTTTTGCTCAAAGAACTCACTGCGTTTTGCTAAAGAACTCATTGCGTTTTGCTTAAAGTTCGTTGCGTTTTGCTCAAAGACACATTGCGTTTTGCTCAAAGAACTCATTGCGTTTTGCTCAAAGAACTCATTGCGTTTTGCTAAAGAACTCATTGCGTTTTGCTCAAAGAAATCTTGCATTTTGCTCAAAGACACATTGCGTTTTGTTCATAAAGTCACTGCGTTTTGCTAAAGATCAAGTGCTGCGGTTTGCCTAGAGCCTTACGTTTTGCTCATTGCGGTTTGCCAAGAAGATTGTGTTTTGCATCTTGCGATTTGTCTCTTGCAGTTTGACTAGAGCTTTGCGTTTTGCTCATTGAGGTTTGCCCAAGATTCTTGCGTTTTGTCTAAAGAAGACTGCATTTTGTCCATTGAAAACCCATGTTTTGAAACCCTAATTTCCTGAAAAAAAAATTTGACCTTACCGCGCATCAGGTGGTATTTGACCGAATTGGGGAATCTATTAATCACCGTTTAATCAAAACATAACATCAAGACAAACAAACTTCAAGGACTAATTACAAGGACTTTGGACTTTAATTCGGACTACAAGGATAATTAATTAACAACAACAGTTAACTTTTCATGGTTTCCTCTTGATTTTGTAAAATCCCGCAAAAGAACTTCATTCTCGGTTTAAAATCTTTGATAGTAAAATTCCAATGGAAATTATTACTTTCAATTAATCACAGATTCAATCACAACATCTTCATAAACACTTAATATCCTTCAAATCATGTTTATATAATTCTTAAATCATTTCATCATGACAATTCAATTGTAACTGTCCAAAAACTGACAGTCAAATGCATAAACAACATAATGGCAGCTAGTTCAGGGATGTCCCCAATGCTTGCAACTGGACGATTGCACAATGGCGATCTACGGTTCTTTGATACATTGATACAAGACCTAATGTGATGCCTTGCGGAAGTGCATTCTTAAAGGTCCTTACACTATAAACGATTGTCACAAACTCCAGTGTTCCTGAAACAGAGATTCTCCAGCAGTTCCTAAACATACAAACAGTCGAAAAGTCTATGAATATGACTCTATGAGAAAACATAGATCATTTTGAATCAGAGAAAAATGAAGCAATTCATTTGATATTGATGGAATTGGTGGATGAAATATTATCATTGTTGATTGCTTGTCATACAGGCTCAAGAAATGTGGGAAGCCATCGAAAGCTACAACAATGTGAATCATCAATATTCAAGTATCAAGAAAACTTGTTTAGGTGTTTTGGTCAATTCATCTCTCACGATGGAGGTACTAGTGAGTCTTACTACACAAGATTCTACAAAATGATGAATGGAAATGATAGAAACAATTTGACTGTTGCAAAACGGATTGGCAAGTCAATGTTTAATTTCTTCAACAACTTCACCAGATATGGTCAAAATTTGTCACAATTGTGAAGCAACAACAATAAGTTGGATGTAGTGTCATACCATAGAGCTCTTTGACATTCTGTAAAATACCAATATGGATGTTTAATGTATCAGTGCTGAAAGAAATGGCCAAGAATTACTAACCCATTTAGCACTTGTTGCTATCTGCTCAATCACTTTCATGACCCTATTACTAAACATTCAAAAACCTCCACAAATCATATGCTCCAACATCCAAAAGCTTCACTTACAACCAGATCTCATGCAACTACAAGGGATACAAAGCCAAAGACGATAGCCAAACCAATTACACCACCATTCTGAGTCAGCTTCTGGAAGAAGACAGTGATCTTGAACAGCTCAGAGGATAAAGGACATGCAGAAAAAAATTTGGCTCTCATTGAAGTTACTTCATGGAAACTCAAACAAACCTAACCAACAACAAAATTCAGAAACTTCCTCAAACACTAGAAACAAGAATGTGGATACTACTCCAAAGAATGACAATCAGACTGGATAGTTTGGGAATCAAAGGGCAGTGAATGTTGTTGGGGCTAGGGAAACTGTAGGTGGTCCAGTAGTGCAACAGTCTGGGATACAGTGTTTTAACTACAAGGAATTTGGTCATTATGCTAAGGAATACAGAAAGCCAAAATGGGTTAAAGACTCCACGTATCATAAGGAAAAGATGTTGCTGTGTAAACAAGCTGAGAAAGGTGTTCAACTTCAAGCAGAGCAATCCGACTGGCTAGCAGACACGGATGAAGAGATTGATGAACAAGAGTTGGAAGCACATTACAGCTACATAGCAAAGATCCAGGAGGTTCCTAATGCAGACTCAGGCACAGATGCTGAGCCATTGGAACAAGTACAATACGATACTGACGATAATGTGTTTGCCAATGACATACAACATTTTGACCAATCTGAATCCATTAGTAACACATCTGTAGTGGAAACGGGTGATAGTAATGTCACTCCTGACTCACCGGATATGTGTGATAATGATATTCTGGATGACCAAAATGATGTAGAATGTGATGATGAGCGTGTTGCACTGGCTAATTTAATTGCTAATTTAAAGCTTGATGTCGATGAAAATAAAAAGATTCAAAATCAATTAAAGAAAGCAAATGCAACATTGACTCAGTATTAAATATTGTGAAAAATCTATTCTTACGGAAACTAGTAGATCTTAGGGGAATCTAATAGTATTCAGGGGTAGTATTTCTTATAGTTGCACTTTCAAAATAAAACAGACTGAAAGTTTGAGTAGGTTCAATGCCTTTAATGCATGTTAAGTTGACTATGACAAAAACTGAACGTAGGTTATTGAAACTCTTAGGGACTATTAGCTCTTGAAGAAAAATTACATAAAAGAAAGTTTAAAAGTTAAAGCCTATGAAATTTTAGTTGTCAAAGAGAAACATGATGAGTTAATCAAACAAAGTCTTTTAACTAAGTCACATTACGAAGGTCTTGTCAAGGAGAAAACAAAGGTAATAACGGATTTGAAGCTTAAGGAAGAAAAAGATTTGAACAAAAATGATTTCAATGGAAAACCAGTTAAAGTTTTTGAATGAAATTGTTTACAAACGGAGTTAATCAATCCAAACCATTCATATGTTAGCACCTAAATGCCCTACATTTAATGGAAGACCTACCTTTGCCAATCCAAGATACCTCAAAAAGGCTCAAAATGAGATACCATGTTTGTATGCGATCCCACATGACCAATCTGATCCTGCAAACAGACTCGTCCCTGATCGGGAAGAGACTCTGACTCTTGATAACGAGAGTCGATCAAAATTGAATAAAGACTTAGTGAAACCTTTTGACTACACAAAGTTAAATAGTCTTTATGAAATTTTTAAACCCCCAACTCAGCATTATGAAATTCAGTTCGCACAGGCAAATGAAAATAGAAGAAAATGTGGAGAAAGAAAATCATTGTGAAAACAAAACCAAATATTTTCAAAAACATAGATTTCTTACCAGTGTCTAAATCAATAAGCAAAAGTAGACAAGCATATAATGTCATGACGAATAACATTAATCATCTGAAAGAAATTGTCAATCAAGCATGGGTAAAACATTCAAACGACCTTCTTCATCTTCGTAACCCAACTGCGCAAGATATGGAAATCCTAGTTAAGACATGTTTGATGCCCCTTGCCCTTAAGACTCAGAATGATAGTTTCGCATTTGTACATGAACTTAAGCAAGAAATGCATGCAGATTTAAAGTACGTTGAATCTCTTGAAGATGAACTTGATGAACTTGAATCTGATAAGGCAGAATTTTCCAACATGTATGATATGCTTTTGCAAGAATGTGTGTCTAAAGATGTTATGTGTTCTTATTTGCAATCTTCATCTGATTTAGATGAGATCACTGAATTACAATGCTTATATCTTCATAAAGTCAGGGAATGTGACTGTCTTGCACAAAAGCTTTCTGAACAAACTGAATTTGTAAGTAAAGAGATTTACACTGAGCTTTTACAGAGTTTTGCTAAATTAGAAAAACACTCAATTTCTCTTGAAATCGCTTTACAAGAATGTCAAGAACAACTGAAAAATGACACAGTTTGCAAAGAAAAGGCGTCAAATGTATTTCGAAAGGAACGTGAACAATATTTTGAAATACAAGATTTGAAAGCTCAACTGCAAGACAAGAACATTGCAATAAGTGAGTTAAAGAAACTCATTGAAAAATGCAAAGGAAAATCTGTGGACACTAAGTTTGATAAACCATCTGTTGTTCGACAACCAAATGCTCAAAGGATTCCAAAACCATCAGTTTTAGGAAAACCGGCTCCTTTTTCAGACTCTCTTGAGAGAAAATATTTTGCAAAGAAAAAGTCGGTTTTAAAAACTAATGAGTCAGAGGGTTTATCAAAACCAGTCACTCCACAGAATTTGCCTCAAACAGCAAAGCAAGCTGTAAGAAACACAAATGTGATTAAACCAGGCATGTATCGAATTGCAAGTAGTACCACACAAACTAGAGCACCACAGTTGACTCAGACTTCTAGGAATACTAATCCTCGTGTATCTACATCTACAAGAGTAGCTCACAAAACTAATGTTAGCAGACCACAGCCTAGGAGCAATCAAATGAAAGATAAGGTCGTGCCAAACACTAGTCATGTGAAGTTTAAGAAGACTGAAGTAGAAGAACACCCTAGGATTTCTAGTATTTCTAATCAAACAAAGTCTGTAACTGCGTGTAATGACAGTTTAAATTCCAGAACTTTGAATGTTAATGCTGTTTGTGCTACTTATGGAAAATATGTGTTCAATTTGAATCATGATGCTTGTGTATCTAAGTATTTAAATGACGTGAATGCTAGAACTAAGAAGCCTAAAGTAGTGCCTATTAGTACTAGGAAACCCAAAAGTCAAGCGAACAAATCTGTTGCAACATACCGTAAGAAAACAGTTGCATCAGAATCCACTATCACAAATTCCAAGAGTTACTATAGGATGTTGTATGAGAAAACTAATAAGGCATGGAAATGGTGGATAGAAAAACAATGCCCATCAGGATATAAATAGGTTCCTTAGACAAAAAAGAAATGGGTGCCTAAAGTTAGGAATGAGAATTTGCAAAAGAGAGTTAGTTTCGCCATAGATAATGCATATAGGATAACTAATGTCTTGAAACTCACAAATACTTTAGGATCCAATTTGTCATGTATTCCATCGTCCTCTAATTCTCTTGCAGATTGTACAACTCATCCTATTCATTGTTGACTCGGGATGCACAAAGCACATGACGGGCAATCTATCACTGCTGTGCAATTTTGTTGAAAAATATTTAGGTATCGTTTATTTTGGCAATGGTCAATTTGCTCCAATTCTTGGTTATGGAGATTTGGTTGAAGGAAATATTACGATCAACAGGGTTTACTACGTCGAAGGTCCCAATCACAATCTTTTCTCGGTTGGTCAATTCTGTAACACATCCAATGAGCTTAATGTAAATTCACCTACAACAATGCCAAAACTACTCACTCTTCATCATGAACCATCTCATGAAAACAATCACCTCAATTAAGCATTAACAAATACTTCCATTAAGGACACTCCCACATCACCACAAGTTGTCTCACATCCTCTATCTCCCATTGGTATGTGCTAAATTACACATACCTTTTTCCATTAAAAACAGACTTAAAAGACCAAAAACAGACAGAAATTGCCAAATATATGTTTGTTTTGCATTTGTGTTGTGCAGGAAACAGATATCAAACAAAAGGACGAAAAACGAAGCCAAAAACGACAAAACTGAGAACGGAATGGAATAGTGTGAAAAGACGAAGCCAAATCGAAGCCAAAAAGTCAGTCAAGTCAAAAAGTCAACAGAAAAGTCAAACAGTCAAAGTCAACCCCGACAAAGTCAAAGTCAAGAAGAAGTCAAAATCAGAAGAAATATAACTTGAGGGACCAAAAAT
>BQNB010017097.1:33764-70517 GCA_026074375.1 Tanacetum coccineum | reverse complement strand
CCATAAATACTAGTAACTCAAACAGTTTTAGTCATGTAAAACCCAGGTGAATAAGTTTAATCAAAGAAGTAATTTTTCAAAACCACATTCACCTGTGAGAAGACCCATTGTTAGAAATACAGCAAAAATGTATTATACTCATGCTGTAAAGGGAAATTGGGGCACTGCTGTTAAGACCTCAGCACGTTATAATTGGAGGAAAACTAGACCAAACTCTAATTGTGATAGTGGATCCAATTTTATTCGAACTGTAAATGCTAAAGGACCATAAGGCAGACCCAAGCCTGAAAAGGCCTGGGTCCCTAAGAGAAACTAATTTCTCTTTTTCATGTGCAGGATCATCCACTCAAGAACATGAAGGACAAGAAGGATATCATGCTGGTTCAAGTGTATGTAGATGATATCATTTTTGGCACTACTAGAAAGTCTTGGTATGATGGATTTAAGGCATTGATGAAAGGCGGATTTCAAATGAGTTCTATGGGTGAACTCATATTCTTCCTTGGATTGCAAGTCAAGCAAAAGACAAATGGAATTTTTATTTCTCAAGACAAGTATGTTGCAGACATGCTGAAAAAGTTTGACCTTGCAAGTGTGAAAACTACAATAACCCTAATAGAGACCAAGATAGCATTGACAAAAGATGAGGAAGCTGATGAAGTGGATGTACACTTGTACAGATCCATGATAGGTTCTCTTATGTATTTAACTGCCTTTATGCCTGATATAATGTTTGAAGTATGTGATTGTTCTCGTTTTCAGGTTACTCCCAAGACTTCACACCTTAATGCTGTGAAGAGAATCTTTAAGTACCTTAAGGGAAAACCCAACTTGGGCTTATGGTATCCTATAGAATCATCTTTTGACCTGGAAGCTTACTCAGATAATGACTATGCTGGGGCAAATCTAGACAGGAAATCCATAACCGGTGGTTGTCAATTTCTTAGAAGCAGATTAATTTCATGGCAATGCAAGAAACAAACAATAGTGGCTACCTCTATAACAGAAGCTGAATATGTAGCTGCTGCAAGTTGCTATAGGAAAGTATTGTGGATTCAGAATCAAATGTTGGACTATGGTTTCAATTTCATGAATACCAAAATTCACATTGATAATGAAAGCACAATCTGCATTGTGAAGAATCCGGTGTATCACTCCAAGTCAGACACCACTTTATACGAGATTCTTATGAGAAGAAGCTCATTATGGTGCAGAAAATTCACACAGACTTTAATGTAGCTAACCTATTGACCAAAGCTTTTGATGGACCAAGGTTTAATTTCTTAGTGGTTCATATTGGTATGATAAATTCATAGCTACATTTAAGGGGAGGATTAAATGTATAGTTTGTAACCTAGTAATACTAGTTAGTAGAATTATAGTTATTAGAATACAAAAGACTAGTAGCATAGTGTTTTCGAATAGTTTTGTAGTATGTTTTTGTTTGTGCTTAATGTTTATCAGGTTCTTACCTTGGATTGCACACTCACAGGATAGCTCGCATAGGATATAAAGTAGCACACGAAGTTCGTGCAAAGAGTTAATTCGAGACATTGTCATAATTAACAATTGCTGGTAGTCTTCACTACTTAATCCTGGTAAAGCTTCATTGTTTGTTCTGCGACAATATGGGGTTAAATACTAAATTTTACCAGACTTAAGTTCTGGTAAGCCAATAATAATACTGATAATAGTCGTATACTGTTTTGGTCTAACCGCTTTGACTTTTCAGTTAAATATACCATTAGAAGCAAATTGCGGGTATAATTTAAGTGGATAATGATACTAATTAGCGAGAATTACGCGGTTCAAACTACACCTACAATAGTGTTTCTCATTAAAGAGACAATTGTCTCTGGATACCAGTTGCAATTCATTTTTTTCGCATATAAAGTCAATTAACAGATACAATCAGTACTAAGTTACCTACACGAGTCAAACCCAGTTTGACATAACCAACAATCACAACCTCGTTACTACAATTTCAAAGAATGGCTTCCATGAAATACTGCGACAAGCATAACCAAGTGGGATTCTTAAAGAAACCTGAAAGAAAAGGACGGAGGGGTTTGCAGAGATTAGTAGATTTTTTTAAAGGAGGTTGTGTAACGCCCCGAACCAAAAAGGGTAGAAGTATTACAAATATGGTGTGACATCAAAAGCATACATAATCATAACACAAGCATAAACAGCGGAAGTCTTAAATAAATATCCAAAGGAAATAAGTCAACATGACATATCAAGGTACAGAAGTTACTTACAGAGATAACACAATCAATCCAACCACAAAAAAAAAAAAAAAAAAAAAAAGCATAGAAATAAAATAACGAAATTCTGAAAAGATACAATTTCATAGATCAAAAACTAAGATTCTCTAGGGTAAGTCCCCACACTCTACTCATAGCCTGAAAGCAAACCTCCAGCTACTTAGTCTTACGATACCTGCCGAGGAAACAAGTGGCGGTTGAGCTTACAAAGCCCAGTGAACAATATTATCAATAACTCGCACGCAAAAGATTACGGAATCATAGAGAATACGATCACAAAGTACAAAGGATAGAACAATAGCATGATTTCAAAAGGTATACAAATACAAGGTAAACAAATCTCAGAAGATCACTCTATTCATAGTGTAAGGAAAGACTGAATCAGAAAAAGTTTCGAAATCAGTTAAGTTCAATACACCAGCCCAAACAATCCCTAATCATGATAACCATGGACTACGCTAGCTCCAAATGTCAGACGCGACTGGGATTCACTAAACATCATCACAATATCCAAATATTATAATGTCAAATCCATCGAATACAAAACAAATCTAGGATGCATCCATACGCCCCTTAAACAAATAATAATCTTCATAGTGCACATATAATATCAAATGGGGGACGGCGTGAGAAATCACTCACTCACACATGAGTCATGCCAAAGGTGCATCAATGACACGGCCATGTTACCTTCATGGCTAGGAAACAAATAGTGGCTTGGTTCTCAAACTGAAGGGTTCAAAGCAAAGTCATATCAAAGTTCATTTCAAAGGGATCATAGCAAAGGTTCAATATCAAAGGTTCAAATATCAAAGGTTCAAATATCAAAGGTAGCATAGCAGGGTTCAAATGGAACATAATAACAGATCATATAGTGAGCAAGATAAAAGGCTCAGAGCAAATGTAGCAAATCACATAAGTAATCAAAGATAGAGAGGAATATGTCATGAGAAACCTTAACGATAAGGTCAGAATATCTGTACCTTATTCCGAAGCAAAGCAATACTCAAAGAAAACACCACAGGAATATCAAAATCACTCCCTCTTGACCGAACCTAAAGAAATGATGAATTCGAATTACAAACCATTCATTTAAGTTATACTTTCTATTTTTAGTAACTACATCCATTTACATATATCTTTCCATTTTAGTAACTTTCAGCATTTTTCTTCGTAACTCGCTATTGTTAGTAACTTTCCATTTTTAGTAACTTTCCATTTTTAGTAAGTTTCCAAAATTATAATATCATCTATTGAGATTCATTAAGTATTTATTGAATAGAGCTTAGGGACTTAACATGTCAACACCTTAACAAGTTTAGAGGTTAATTAGACAACTTTCCCCATATCTTTTACTGGGTTTAATATACAAAATCAACATTTCGAAGTAAACAGTGAAATAATCAAAGTTCACATTCTATTCACTTATACTTCCATTTTCTCGGTATTTACAAGTCAACCTACACATTTACATAGTTTTACATATTTAGTCATTTGGTTTTTACTATTAATTAAACAGTATCTTTATTATCCTAATTACAAAACAAGCCTTATATATTCAAATATGAACATAACTCAACTTTATATACATTAAATACTAACCAAACCCTTCTTTACACTTTTCAGAATTTACAACACTTTAGTCACCTCTATTTTAATTAATTACTTTCGAATTACATATTATATAATTAACCATTTTAATCCAAAATAATATCAATAACCTTTTATGACCCGCCCAACATATTTATACAGAATATATTAAATATAAAACATGTCTGAAACACACCCCCATAGTTTTCAGAAATTACAAAAACAAGTCCTTATACTTTTAAAAATACACAATCGGCTAACAAAAAATCACTAAAACCCTAATTGGGATTTTTCCCCAAACATTTCCCAATTTTTATACAATCATTAGCATTAATAGAACCTGGAAACATTATTAAAACCCTAACCCCAATTTTAGAAGATCCTTTCTCCAAATTTCCTTTAATTCGAAATCGGCAAACATTGCTAAAAATCCCGAATAATTATTCGAATAGCTTCATAAATTTTTTCCAACAAGTTTATCTGGAGTTATATGTGATATAAAAACCCTAGAAAAATATAAGAACAATTCTTACAAATACTTTGTCCGATTACATACTAAACTATTCCAAATTAGGGTTCCTAATATGATTTAATGATTTCGAACATATAAAATCATGAACTATTTTTCCTCAGGTGATATTTATGGAGTCATAAAGATTGATAAATGAGATAAAAACAAAATACCTTATGATGATTCTTGATGATTTAATGAATATTTGAGAACTTCGGTAAGCTTTTCGGAACCAAATAATTCTCCCACGATCGAACAAGCATCTCCTGAAATTTTCCCACTATTTATTCCCACAATCACTTGAAAACCGTTCTAATACACTCTCAAAAAATCGTTCTTGCCTTGAAGAAAAAATTCATTTGCCTCCACTTTGGATTTTAGGGTTTCAGATGGTGTTTGCGTCTTTTAGACGATTTAGCAAAAACAAGCTGTAACAAGAGATTATTAATGGGGAATTATGCCGAGTTTTAAGGCTTTCCAACAAGCTAAAATCAGATCTTTCGACAACTCTGCCAACTATTTAATTGTGTATATTACACCATATTTATTTTAATAATTGGAAATGTATAATGTAATATAAACTCGTATATTAACATTTTCGCATAAATTACATATTGCGCATACAAACTTAATTATTTTTCTTATATAATATAAGGTATTTTAATCTTACATAAATTTCATAATTGTCACATGTTTGCAAATTTTTATCACTTTCTAACATTAAACTGAGTCTTATTAACTTTTATGAGATTTTCTTGACATTCAGGGTATTTTGGTAATTTTTACACTTGTTCGAGATTCTTTAGGTTCTTACAACTTCCTTCCCTTAAAAGCGCGAATTCATCCTCAAAAAATTGTGCGCTGTGATGAACGGAAAGTAAAACGAAATGAGAACGAAAACGAAAAAATATCGCGAAACTTAACCACAGAAATAAGGATAACGGCTCCATAAAGAACACTCCCCTTCGGTTTCTCCCAGGTAGCCTCACGCACTGGGTGATTCATCTAAGAGAAGATCTTCACAAAGGAATAACTTTGTTTCTCAGACTCTCCTCATGACGATCTCTAGAATGGATTCAGGATACTTCTTCGACAAAGACGCGAGCGTTCAGGCTGAATCTGATCAAAAGGATAAGATGCGACATGCAATGGATGATAATGGTATCCCCTCAAAAGAGATACATGAAAGACATCGTGAACGTGCGATAACACTGCGAAGGAAGTGCCAGACGAAACGAAACCCTCTCCAATACGTTCCAAAATCTCAAACGGACCGATGAATCGAGGACTGAGCTTGCCCTTGATCCCAAAACGTTTAACTCCTCTGAATGGCGAAACTTTCAGAAATACGCGATCTCCAACTTGAAAGCTCTACAGCACGTCGAAGCTTTATCAGCATAACACTTCTTCCCGATCTAGCGCGAGCGAGAGCGAATTTCACCTTACAAACATCCACTATTCACATTCAGTACATCTCGATGAGCTCCGACCTTCAATCAAAACGTCTCACGCTACTTCATCCCAGCAACATAGGTGCTACGACATTCTTTCTACATACAAAAGCTGCGAAAGGTGCTAGACTTGATGCTGCATTCCAACTATTATTGACAAGGCAAACTCCACAAGCACAAAGCTTCACCCAACTACCTGTCCATTCACAAAGCACAAGGCCCTCAACATCTCTTCCATAGTCTGAATGGTCCTCTCTAACTGAACAATCGGTTTGAGGATGAAATGTTTTGTACTGACATTTCTACGACCAGCTTTCCCCAACTTTCCTAGTAATACCCATTTCAAAAATGGAGACGTAAACTCGGATCTCTGCTCGGACTCAATATAAAAAGTCGGAGTACCATGCAGTCTAAACTATTTCTGTCGAAAAATCCTCCGCCAACTTACCTATACACACAGAGTCCTATCCGAATGGGTAAGAAATGCGAGAGACTTGATTCAAACCGATCAACAAACACCCAAATCGCATATCATGTCTTTTCTGAGTAGTAGGCAAACCAGTAACGAAATCCATGGAAATCTCATCCCATTTCCACATAGGAATCTCCAACGGCTGTAACAAACCACTAGCCCTCTGATGTTCAATTTTGACCTGCTGACAAGTCATACATTTGGATACAAACGTAGCCACATCTTGCTTCATGCCGTTCCACCAAAAGTACTGTTTCAAATCTCTGTACATTTTGGTTGAACCTGGTGAATCAGTAGTGGAGAACATGAGCTTCCGTCAGAACTTCCGCGAATGCCCTGATACATTGGGAACACATAGCCTATCTCAAACCGACACAACACCGTAATCATCAACACTGAACTCATTATGTTTTACCGTCGTCAACCATTCTGCACAATAGCCCACAACTCACCGTCGTCCCTTTGAGCTTCTTTGATCTGTAGCATGAGGTTAGACTCTATCCTCATACTCGCCCAATAGCCACCAGAACCTCGTACACATAGCTCAACATCCAAACGCTCTAAATCATGAAGGATCATGGAATCAAAACAAGCTATCATCCCAGATTTTTGACTAAGTGCGTCGGCAACCACATTATAATGCTTGCCCGATGGTACTGGATGTTAAGTGTCATAATCTTTCAGAAGTTTCCAACCATCTCTCTGTCTCATGTTAATTCTCGCTGAGTAAAAATATATTTGAGGACTCTTATGAGATTTGTAAATATATCGCAAGCTTTACCATACAGATAGAGTCTCATACTTTAATGCAATAAGCTACGGCCGCTAACTCAAGATCATGGTTGGATAATTTACTTCATAAGCTAGCAGCTTTCCTTGCAACGTAAGCGATCACTCTCCCATGTGTTGCATCAAAACACAACCCAAACTTCTTCGATGCATCACTGTATATCTGAAAACCACCGGAACCTGATGGAAGAGTCAATATCGGAGCAGACACCAATCTCCGTTTCAATTCCTCAAAACTCTCATTACGCTCATCCGTCCACACAAACTTCTCACCCTTTCTCATCAGCTGGGTAAGAGGTAAAGCTAATCGGGAGAAACCCTCAACAAAACGTCGGTAATAGCCAGCAAGCCCCAGAAAACTCTCACACAATCCGTCACGTAAGTAGTCTCGCACACATTGTGATAGCTTCAACCTTTGATTCGATCCATAAAGTATGCGTCAGCCAGATCAAAAAGGACCCAAGGAACGCGAACTCGCTTTAACCAAACATCGCACTTCGAAAACTTCGCAACAACTTCTTCTGTCTAAGAATCTCCAATCACAATCGTAATGTTGCCATGCTCTTCTCAACTTGAGTAAACGAGGAATGTCGTCGATGAACAATAACGAACTGTATCAATACTCCGGGAGAAAATACGGTTCATCAAATCCATCCTGAAGCATGACCCTGGTTAAAATCCTGAGTTGACTGATTCCTGTGCTGGCGCTGGTTGTAGTTACCTTGACCCTGACGGTCATTCTTATTCCTACCAGTAAACCTCTGATCTTGACCCCGAAAATCCTGTCGTTTCGAATCATAACCCCGATCCTGACGACCCCGATGCTCAACACTCTGGTCCAGACGACCCCGATACTCATGCTGACCCTGGTCATAACGACCCTTGTTCTCCTGTTGGCCCTGTCCCCTGTTCTGAATCCGATTACCATCTCTATCCCGCTTATTCGAATTTCCACTCTCATGCAATAACTCAATGTTACGGGCAGCAGCCGCAACCTGCGCAACATTCGTATACTCCGTATTAACGATCCGATCCAAAACCCACTTCTTTAACCCCCACTTGAAATGTCTAGCTTGCCTCTGGGCATCTCCAGCAGTAGCTCCAACAAAACTAGCCAATCTAGTGAACCTCTCCATGTACTCCCCAGAATTCTCTCGATCCAGCTGACATATCGACCCATACTCACGCTCATAACGTTGTTGTTCAGATGCCGGAAAATACCTGTTGTAAAAGATCTCACGAAAAGCAACCCAAGTACAAGTATCGGCAAAAGCATCGCCTCCAACCTGAGTACGCAAATGAGCTTTCCACCAGCTCAGTGCATCACCCTCTAGTTTAAACGCAGCAAGACGAGTCTTGAAGTTGTCGGGACAACCCAAAACTTGAAATAACTTCTCCATATGCGTAATCCAGTCTTCTGCCTCGGCAGGAGTGGCAGCAGACCGAAACGCAAGCGGCTTTAACTTAGTAAACCTTTCGATCCAAACATGAATCCCTTGGGGTATAGCATCACCACCACCACCACCTGAAGGTCCAGCACCATTCCTGATGTCATTGGTGATCTGAGTTCTCAAAGCAGCCGTAAGGTTAGGGAGAGCATTGGCCACAGCAGCAGTAATCATGGCCTCGAAGTTAGGAACATCGTCATCCGAGTTTCTACGGGTAGTCACCATCTGAACGATCGAGAAAACGATTAGCAAACGAAAACAAGATAGGTTACGGAAGAGAGTTACGCAGAAGGAACCTAATGTCTACCCAATCCTCACAGGTCATAGCCTAAGCTCTAAGGTCATAAGACCTCGTCATGATTAACCTGGCAGCTCTGATACCATAAATTGTAACGCCCCGACCCAAAAGGGTAGAAGTATTACAAATATGGTGTGACATCAAAGGCATACATAATCATAACACAAGCATAAACAGCGGAAGTCTTAAATAAATAACCAAAGGATAATAAGTCAACACGACTTAAGGTACATAAGTTCTCAAAAGATAGACATATCCAAACGAAATAACAAATGTCTTGAAAAGAAACAATTCATATATCAAAACTAAGATCTCTAGGGTAAGTCCACACTCAGCACTCATAGCCTGAAAGCAACCCCAGCTCCTAGCTTAGATACCTGCCGCAGGAAAAGAAAGTGCGGCTGAGCTTACAAAGCCCAGTGAACAGATATATATAATCGAATGCAAAAAGATAACGGAAATCAAAGGATACGATACAAGGTGCAAAGGATATCACAAAACATGATCAAAGGAATACAAATATAAGATAGGACAAATCAGAAGTCAATTCATAGTGTAAGGTAAGATGAAATCAGAAAATCAAATCAAGTCCAATTACCAAGCCCAAACAAATCATATCATAGTAACCATGGAGTCAATCATAGTAACATGAGTCATGAGCTCCAAATTGTGAAGGACCGTGGAATGCACCCCAACATCATCACCAAATATACATTGTCATAATGTCCATAATCCATCCCATACAAAACAAATCTAGAATGCATCCATACGCCCTAAAACAAATAATAATCTTCATATGCGCATATAATACAAATGGGGGACGGCGTAAGAAATCACTCACTCACACATGAGTCATGCCAAAGGTGCAATCAATGACACGGCAAGTTTACCATTCATGCTAGGAAACAATAGTGGCTCGAGTCTCAACTGAAGGTTCAAAGCAAAGTCAAATAAGTTCAATTCAAAGGATCATAGCAAAGGTCAATTTCAAAGTTCAAATATCAAAGGTAGCATAGCAGGATTCAAATAGAACATAATAACAATCATATAAGAGAACAGGATAAAAGGCTCAGAGCAATGTAGCAAATCACATAAGGTAAATCAAGATAAAGTGGAAATGTCATGAGAAAACCTTAATGATAAGTCATAATATATGTACCGTTATTCCGAAGCAAAGCAATAATCAAAGAAAACACCACAAAAAGTCAAAATCACTCCTCGTGACCAGAACCTAAAGAAATGATAAATTCGAATTACAAACCATTCATTTTGAGTTATACTTTCTATTTTAGTAACTTCTATTTTAGTAACTTTCATTTTAGTAACTTTCCATTTTTTAGTATATATTCATCATTTGAATATTCTATTAAAGTATTTTGAATAGTTTTTAGGGACTTAACATGTCAACCTAAAAAGTTTAGGGTTAAATAACAACTTTCCATATTTTAGGTTTAATAGTCAAAATCAACAATTTCAAGGTTAAAAGTGTAAATTAAATTTCACACATTTTATTCAGATTATACCTCCATTTCTATATTTACAAGTCAAACCCTTAATTTACACAAACTTACATATTTAGCCCTTTTTGTTTATAATTATTTGAAACAATATCTTTAATATCCATAATTTACAACATCCTTATAGATTCCAAATATGACAAATTCATACTTATAACATTAAATACTGACCAAAACCATCCACTTTTCAAGAATTATACAATTTTTCAGACCCTCTATTTTAATAATAAATTTCTAATTACATATTAATGTAATTAAACCATTTTAATCCGAAATAATATCAATATGACAAATTTATACCCCCAACTTATTTTTATACAGAATATCATAATTATATATTAAACATGTCAAAACAGACCCCATAGTTTCATAAATTACAAAACAAGTCCTTAAACTTTTTAGATAAATCCTAATAAAAAGTCACGTAATCCCTAATTAAATTTTTCCCCAAACATTTCCCAATTTTTATACAATCATTAGCCTTAAAAGAACCTGGAAAAAATATTAAAACCCTAACCCTAATTTTATTTCTTTCCTTTTTCCTTTAATTCGCAATAGGCAAACACAATTAAATCCAAATCAATTATTCGAGCCTCTATAAAAATTATCCAACAATTTTTCTGAGTCATATATGATATAAACAACCTTAGAAAATATACAATCAATTACAAATATATAAATGCCGAATACATAGACTATCTAAAAATAAGGGTATCCGAACATGTTTTTAATATTTCGACAAAATAACATGCATGATAAATATTCTTAAGCATAGAACGAATTAATAATGAATGAAAAATGAGATACAAAAGATACCCCTTGATGATCCTAGGAGATCATTCGAATTATTGACACATCCGAATTTGTTTTCGAACCAAATAAATTCCCATAATCGAACCAAGCCTTAAACAATCTTTCCAATATTTTTCCCACCTTCCTTGTCCTCCAAAACACCATAGAAAATCGTCCTAGGCCCAGGAAATAATATTTGATGCCTGCCTCTTGTATTTAGGTTTCGGTGTAATTTGTTTAGTTTTAAACAAATAAAATGCACAAAAGAATTTAAAAGGTTTTGGCCGAAATATGGGCTTTCAAAATAGACCAAATTCAGATTTATTTTACTTGCTAATTATTTAGTCATTATCTTAATTTATTTTATTTAATTTGTAAAGTATAATTAAATAAATATAAATATTTTCGGCTAAAGTATATATACATAATATTAATTATTTTTCTTATATAATATAAGGTATTTTAATCTTACATAAATTTCATAATTGTCATATGTTGTATTTTCATAATTTCTAGAATTAAAATGAAATTTATGCATACTTTTATGTAATTTCTTGCATTAGGGGTATTTTGGTAATTTTACACTTGTTGAGATTTTTAGGTTTTACATCTATAATTTTGTCTCTTACAAAGTGTAAATCAATCTCTAAATTTTTAGTTCTTTTTATGAAAAACAGGATTAGCTGCAATTTTAATTGCAGCTTGATTGTCACAAAAAATCTTTACAGGTAAAAAATGTTCCCAATTCAAATCTTGTAAAATTTTCAAGATCCAAACAGTTTCTGAAGTTGGAGAGGCTATGGCTCTATATTCTGCCTCTGTAGATGACTTAGAAAGGGTTTTTTGTTTTTTTCTTTTCCAAGATACTAATGACCTATTTAGAAAAATACATAAGCCAGTAACAGATTTTCTAGTTACCACACACTTAGCCCAATCTACATCAACAAACACTTCAAGATAAGTGGTTTTGTTTCTAGAAATATGAATACCATACTAAAGAACCATTGTAAGTAACTTTAGAGAACTTTAAAGAAATCTAAATATGGGACTAAAAGTTTTATGCATAAACTGACTTAAGCAATGAACAGAATAAGCAATATCAGGCATAGTGTGAGTAAGATAGATAAGTTTTCCTATCAACTTCTAATATTCAGTTATATTATCAATAATAGGATCATAATTAGTAGGTTCACTAGTAATAGAAACATTCTGCTCAAGAGGAATAGTAGAAGGTTTGCAAGCAAGTAAACCAAATTCAGAAAAGAGATCCAAGCACTACTTTCTTTGGGATAGGCAAACACCATTTGCATTGTTCACAACTTCAATTCTCAAAAAATATTTAAGTTTACCTAAATCTTTAATTTGAAATTTAGTTTTTAAAAAACTTTTAAATTTCTCAATTTCATCAATCTTATTCCTAGTAATGATTATATCATCCACATATACCAACAATGCAACAAAATTCCCTTTTAAATTTCTCAATTTCATCAATCTTATTCCTAGTGAATAATCACTTTTACTCTGTTTGAACCCATTTTCAACTAAAGTATGAGTTAACTTTGCATTCCATAATCTAGGAGCATGTTTCCACCCATAAAGAGATTTTTTCAATCTACATACTCTTTTATCATTAGGACTAAATAATCCATTAGGCAAATCCATATACACAGTTTCAGATAAGCCACCATACAAGAAAGCATTATTAGCATCAAGTTGATACAAAGGCCAACTATTCTGCACAGCTAGATTAATTAAACATCTAACAGTCAACAATATAACAACCAGGAAAAAAGTCTCATTTAAATACCTATTTCCCTCTTCTGATATATCCTTTAACAACAACCTGGCCATGTAACTTCAATTTCACCATTATGAAATTATATATTATCTTAACACACATTTTTAACACCTTTGGAACTATTCTAATACCCCTTAGGTAAATCAGTAACTTCCCAAGTATCATTATCATATAAGGCTTTCATTTTCTTATTCATTGCATCAATCTAGTGCTGCTCCTTACAAGCTTGCCAATAGGTTTTTGGTTCAAAGGCTTTATTTAATTCAGTGGTAAAACAGAAATTTTCTAAAGTAATATTTAAATACCCTACATATTTTTCAAGACCATATTTTACTTTTGAATCAACAACGTATTCATTATATTTATTTGGAAAAACATAAGTTCTTTCAGACCTTCTCAAAGGCTGATCACTAATATTTTAAACATGTTATGTGGTTTGAATATTAGAATTATCATCCTTAGATAATATAGCTTCATTATCAGAAGTTGCAGCCATCTCATTCTCATTAGCAGAGCCATTGGAACCTTGAGGTGCCTAAATCACCCCAATTGTTTCAATTGTTAGGACTGCTAGGTTGAGAAGAGTGCTACCATCATTCTAATTCAGAACATTTAGATTAGGATCATCATAGGATGTGTCAGGACCCTCATGAACAATTTCATCAAAGAAATTAACATGATCCAAGTCCTGACTAACTTTATCCACAGAACTGTGTCTAACCTTGAAAGGAAACACATTTTCAAAAAACTTTACATCCCTTGAAAACACAAATTGTTTTCTTTCAAGACTAAACAACTTATATCCTTTCTTAAAAGAAGAGTATCCAATGAAAACACATCTCTTAGCTCTACAACTAAACTTATCATGATTATTAAGAATAGTAGCAAAACAAAGACACCCAAAAACTCTTAAGTGTTTTAAAGATGGTTTTTTTATTAAAAACAAGTTGATAAGGAATTTTCCTTCAACACGTGAACTCTGGCATCCTGTTAATAAGAAACAGCAAGTAAGAATAACACTCATCAAACAACAAGTTAAAGAATTCCTCTAAAACATAAGGATCATGGCAACATTAAGCATATGACTATGTTTCCTTTTCCACAATCCACCTTTGTTGAGGAGTTGTAAGAACAAAAATATTGAAGTATGCTATGCCATATGTTTATCACAAAAAACCATTTGAACTATATAATTTAACAAATTCAGTTCCATTGTCACATCTAAAAATCTTTATAGCTTGGTTAAATTGATTTTTAATCAAATTGTAAAAAACACAGATATAATAAAACACTTCTTCTTTGGTTTTAAGCAGATAAACCCAAACAGCCCTGGTGAAGTCATCAACAATAGTAAAAAAATACCTATGACCTTCCGTGTTAACAACCCTGTAAGGCCCTCAAAGGGTCCAAGATGCAGCAATTCAACCAAAATATCGACTTGTGCTCACTCACTGGAAATGGTTCTCTAGTTTGTTTAGCCTTTTTGACAAACATCACAAGGTATACTTTCAGTGTTATTATTTTTAAAAAATAAATTATTTTTAAAACAGCTAAAGACTTGATTAGAATGATGGACCAAGTCCTTTTAAGCCAATTGAGTTTTGGAATGCTAGAGAGAAACAACACAACTTTTAAACAGTATACCTCCACCACTGTCAAAATAATACAATCATTAACTTGTTTACCAATCCTCATTATTTTTACATCCATCAAATTATGAGACATGAGAAAACACTTTGACTCATCAAAACCAACAATAAACTTGTTGTCTCTAGCCACCTTATGAATAGATACAAGAGTGACAGAGTATTCAGGGACAACCGTCCACATCATATAGAGTTAAAAAATTAGTTAGTTTGAGATTTCCCACCTTAGTGATCAAGGCTTCTGTTCCATTAGGATGAGAAACTCTGATTCTAAGATAGGAAATATCAATAACATTAACTAAGTTTTTATCAGTATAAGTCAGGTGTTGGTTAGCCCCTGAATCAAAAATAATAGCAGTTTCGTCAAAAGCAGACCTATTACCAATATTTGATTTACAGAACCTATTAAAGTTTTTATTAAAAAAACTTATTATTATTAAAAATAATACCTGCCATATTAGCCTGAACACCTTTTCCTCTATCATTAAGAGAATTGTCTTTTATTAAGGAAAGAAAGTTTAGTTCTGTGTCATCAAAAGACCAGAGTGGGAACTAGAGCCAATTAGAGTTATTAATTATTTCATCAATAGTCTATTAAAATTTGAGTAATCTGATTGGTGTTAGAAATATTGTTCTTTTCCACAATCAACAGGATATCCATCAACTTAAAGCACCTATCAATAATAATAACCACTAAAACCATAATTTCACAATCAGAGCAGGACCACCAGTAGTCCTCTTATTATTATTACTATTAGGTCTTGGGACATTGTTAGGTCTAAAAGTGTTATTAAAAGTCTGTGACCTTTAAGCACTACTTTTGTTGTTAACACTGGAGTTAAACATAAAAGACTGAGTCCTTTAGGAGGACCACAGGGACGAGCAGTGTAATTAACTCTTACTTTTATGATGAAGATTAAATGTTACAGAACCATCAACTCTATCAAAAGTCTCTTTTAATTCTTTCCATACTTCATAAGCCCTTTTTGAAAAAAATTGACCCAAAAACAGCTCTTCTAAAATAGAATTCAGAATCCAGGCCATAACCACAACATTAACCCTGTCCCATTGTCTTCCTAAAACTTCATCAGTATAAGACCTCCTACAAGTATTATCAATAAAGCCAATCTTATTTCTACCTTCAAGGGCTAAAAGCATAGCACATGACCACACATTATAATTCTCAGTACCCTTTAGTTTGATAGAAACAATAGTAAGAGTTGTAGAGTCATTAGGATGCAAATGAAGAGGATGACTTAGGTCCAATTTACTAATAAGGGTGACAGCTTGATTATTAGGGTCAGCCTCATCATCAGAATTATGAGGAGTATTATGAACAGAATTATGAACAGACATTGCAACAATTAACTAGAAACACAAACAACAATTAAGATACTAACAAAGAAACAAGAGAAATAGTTCCCATGATTCCTTGCCATTCAAGGTGGTAGGTCAAAGGCAGACACAAACAACAATAATAAGAAAGATAAAGGAAAGAAGAGGTATTACAGAGATTAAGCAACGGAATCCAACGCCTTACAACACCTTGATTCACTTAGTCAAGGTGTAATAAGACCCAATGATCACCTTGATTGTAACGCCCCGACCCAAAAGGGTAGAAGTATTACAAATATGGTGTGACATCAAAGGCATACATAATCATAACACAAGCATAAACAGCGGAAGTCTCCAATAAATAACCAAGGAAAATAAGTCAACATGACTTAATGTACACAAGTTCTTAAAGGACAGACATATCCAAACGAAATAACCGAAATAACGAATGTACGAAAGTATCAAATCATATATCAAAACTAAATCTTAGGGTAAGTCCACACTCAGCCTCCATATCCCGAAAGCAACCCCAGCTCCTAGCTAGATCCTGCTGCAGGAAAAGAAAGTGCGGCTGAGCTTACAAAGCCTAGAGAACAATATATAGTATATCGAACCCAAAAGATAACAGAAATCAAAGGATAACGATATAATGGGCATAGGGTATCACAAGACATGATCATAGGAATACAAATATAAGGTAAGACAAATCAGAAGTCAATTCATAGAGAAGTAAGATGAATCAAAAATCAAATCAAGTCAAATTACCGAGCCCTCAACCGAATCATATCATAGTAACCATAGGATCGCGAGCTCCAAAATGTGAAAGACGTGAAATGCACACCATTCACATCAGTCACCAAAATACATATATCATAATGTCATAATCCATCGAATACAAAATAAAATCTAGGATCATCCATCCGCCCTTAAACAAATAAAAATCTCATAATGCGCATGATAATATCAATGGGGGACGGGTGTGAGAAATCACCACCCACACATGAGTCATGCCAAGGTGCATCAATGACAAACGGCCATGTACCTTCATTGCTAGGAAACAAATAGTGCTCGGGTCTCAAACTGAAGGGTTCAAAGCAAAGTCATAGCAAAGTTTCATTTCAAAGGGATCATAGAAAGGTTTCAATGCCAAAGTTCAAATATCAAAGGTAGCATAGCAAGAGTTCAAATAAAACATAAAACAAATCATATAAGAGAACCAAAGATAAAAGGCTTCAGAGCAAATTACAATTCACATAATAATCAAAGATAGAGAGAATATGTCATAGAAAACATTAACGATAAGGTCCCCAGAATATCTTACTTATTCCGAAGTTCAAAAGTGCAAAAATCAAAGAAAACACCACAGTAAATCAAATCACTCCTCTGCCCGATACCTAAAGAAATGATGAATTCGAATTACAAACCATTCATTTAAGTTATACTTTCCATTTTTAGTAACTTTCCATTTTTAGTAACTTTCCATTTTTAGTAACTTTCCATTTTTAGTAAGTTTCCATTTTTAGTAACTTTCCATTTTTAGTAAGTTTCCATTTTTAGTAACTTTCCATTTTTAGGGTTTAATATACAAAATCAACAATTTTCAAGGTTAAAAGTGTAAATATCAAAGTTTCACATTTTATTCAGATTATACCTTCCATTTTCTATATTTACAAGTCAAACCCTTAATTTACACCATTTACATATTTAGCCCTTTTTGTTTATTAATTGTTTTAAATAATACTTTAATTATCCATAATTAACAAACAAGTCCTTATAATTCAAGTATGACAAATTTCAACTTTATAACATTAAATACAGAACCAAACCTTCCACTTTCAGATTTACAATTCAGTCCCCTAATTAAATAATTAATTCGAATTCTTATTATATATAATTTAACCATTTTAATCCAAAAATAATATCAACATGACACTTTATACCCCCCAACTTATTTTATACAGATTATAATAAGTATAATAACATGTTTAAAACAGACCTCATAGTTTCAGAAATTACAAATCACCCCCTTATATTTTAAAATCACAATCGGCTAATCAAATAAATCAACAAAACCCTAATTTGATTTTTCCCAATCCACAACACAATTATTACTCAATCATTAGCATTTATTGAACCTGGAAAAATTAACAAAACCCTAACCCTAATTTGTTTAAACCCTTTACTTCCTTTTCCCGTTTATTGCGCGACCTCTGCAAAAGCAAAGAAAATCCCGAATAAGTTTTGAACCCCTCTAAATCTAACAACATTTTTATCTGAGTTACAAATATATATACAACCTTATAAAAAATAAAATCAATGTCCAAACATTATTGTGCCGATTTCATAATTATTTCGAATAGTTTTCTAATTGTATTAATTCATAACGAACATATAACATGCAAGGTTATTTTTCCTACATATATTATGAATTAGAATTGATGAAAAATGAGAAACAAAAATACCCTTATGATTCCTTGATGATTTGATGATTAAACTACTCTTTGTGTTTATTCGAACCAAAACAATTTACCACGATCGAACCAACAATCACGTCATCTCACCTATTTTTCCCACCTTCCTTGATCTCCAAAACACTAGAAATATGTCTCAGCCCTTGAAAAAGTTTCATCCCTCTTTTGGTTTTTAGGGTTTCGTGTGTTTTTGTTTTTAGGGTTTAACAAATTAAAATGCATAAGGGATATAATAGGGTATTTTTGGCCGAATATTTGGGCTTTTGATTAGACTAAATCAGATTTTTAAACTTGCCAATATATTTTGTTATTATCCTAATTTATTTGATTTAATTTGTAATGTAAAAATAACATAAATATCAAGTAATCGGGCTAAAAAATATATACATAATAATAATTATTTTTTCATGTACAATATAAGGTTCTAACTTACATAAATTTCAAAATTGTCCATCTGTATTATTAAAATTCTAGAATTAAATGAAAATTTATTCATGACTTAATTACTTTTCTTGGCATTATAGGCATTTTGGTAATTTTACACTTGTTTGAGATTTTTAGGATTACACTTCTCCCCACTAAAAAAATTTTGTCCCTTCGAAAATGAATAAACCAGGAATGAAAACGAAATGAGAACGAAACGAAAACATACCGAACTAGACAAAGAAATAAGGATAACTAGCTCGCATAGACTCTTCGTCTCCCAGTTAGCCTCACGCTCTGGGTGATTCTTCCAAAGAATCTTCACAAAATGAATAACTTTGTTTCTCAAGACTCTCTCTTGCCGATCCAGAATAGATTCAGGTTCCTCGGACAAAGACATATCAGGCTGAATCTGATCAAAAGGATAAGATGCGACATGCAATGGATGCAAATTATCCCCTCAAAGAATACAAGAAAGACATCGTGTAAACGTGCGATAACTGCGAGGAAGCGCCAGACTATACGAAACCTCTCCAATACGTTACAAAAACTCACACGACCGAATGATACGAGACTGAGCCATTGCCCTTGAACCCAACAAACCTCAGAAAAATATAAAATAAATTTTACCAATATTTTATATGCCGATTTCCTATTTAATCTAAAATTAGGGTTTTGAATATGTTTCAATTTATAAAATCAAAATAAAGTGCATGAACATTTTTCCCAGGTATATAACATATTAATATGATGAAACATAAGTTATAAAATTACCTTTGATGGCCCTTGATGATTTTATGATTTTATGCACCCGGTTATGATTTTCGAACCCAAAACCATATCAAAAATCGAATCAAGCACTCCCCAAGCTTCCAACTATTTTCCCACACTCCAAAGCACAAATATTCATCCCAGCTACCTGTCCATTCCAAAGCACAAGCCCTTAACATATCTTCTAAAGTCTGAATGGTCCTCTCTGACTGACCATCGGTTTGAGGATGAAATGCTGTACTGAACTTAAGACGAGTTCCCCAAGCTTTCTGTAATCCTTTCCAAAAACGAGACGTAAACTTCGGATCTCTGTCGGACACAATAGAAGTCGGTGTACCATGCAGTCTAACGATTTCCTGTTGAAAAATCTCCGCCAACTTACTAATACCATAGTTCTTCCGAATGGGTAAGAAATGAGCAGACTTGGTTAGCCGATCAACAACCACCCAAATCGCATCATGTCTTTTCTGAGTAGTAGGCAAACCAGTAACGAAATCCATGGAAATCTCATCCTATTTCCACATAGGAATCTCCAACGGCTGTAACAAACCACTAGCCCTCTGATGTTCAATTTTGACCTGCTGACAAGTCATACATTTGGATACAAACGTAGCCACATCTTGCTTCATGCCATTCCACCAAAAGTACTATTTCAAATCTCTATACATTTTGGTTGAACCTGGATGAATAGTAAATGGAGAACTATGAGCTTCCGTCATAACCTTCTCGCGAAGTGCCTGATCATTAGGAACACATAGCCTATCTTCAAACCACACAACACCGTCATCATCAACACTGAACTCAGTATGTTTACCGTCTTCAACATTCTGCACAATAGCCCACAACTCACCGTCGTCCCTTTGAGCTTCTTTGATCTGTAGCATGAGGTTAGACTCTATCCTCATACTCGCCCAATAGCCACCAGAACCTCGTACACATAGCTCAACATCCAAACGCTCTAAATCATGAAGGATTATGGAATCAAAACAAGCTATCATCCCAGATTTTCGACTAAGTGCGTCGGCAACCACATTAGCCTTGCCCGGATGGTACTGGATGTTAGTGTCATAATCTTTCAGAAGTTCCAACCATCTTCTCTGTCTCATGTTAAGTTCTCGCTGAGTAAAAATATATTTGAGACTCTTATGATCTGTAAATATATCACAAGCTTCACCATACAGATAGTGTCTCCAGATCTTCAATGCAAAAACCACGGCAGCTAACTCAAGATCATGGGTTGGATAATTTACTTCATAAGGCTTCAGCTGCCTTGAAGCGTAGGCGATCACCTTCCCATGTTGCATCAAAACACAACCCAAACCTTTCTTCGATGCATCACTGTATATCTGAAAACCACCGGAACCTGATGGAAGAGTCAATATCGGAGCAGACACCAATCTCCGTTTCAATTCCTCAAAACTCTCCTGACGCTCATCCGTCCACACAAACTTCTCACCCTTTCTCATCAGCTGGGTAAGAGGTAAAGCTAATCGGGAGAAACCCTCAACAAAACGTCGGTAATAGCCAGCAAGCCCTAGAAAACTTCTCACCTCCGTCACTGTAGTAGGTCTCGGCCATTTGGTGATAGCTTCAACCTTTGATGGATCCATAATGATGCCATCTACAGATACAATATGACCAAGGAAAGCGACTTGCTGTAACCAGAACTCGCACTTCAAAAACTTCACATACAACTTCTTCTGTCTAAGAATCTCCAACACAATCCGTAGATGTTGCTCATGCTCTTCTTCAGACTTGGAGTAAACGAGGATGTCGTCGATGAAAACAATAACGAACTTATCAAGGTACTCGTGGAAAATACGGTTCATCAAATCCATAAACACGGCAGGAGCATTAGTCAGACCGAAGGGCATAACCAAGAACTCGTAGTGGCCATAACGCGTACGAAAAGCAGTCTTAGAAATATCCTGCTCTCTCACACGAAGCTGGTGATAACCAGATCGCAGATCAATCTTAGAAAAATATTTGGCCCCTTGCAGTTGGTCAAACAAATCGTCGATTCGCGGAAGAGGATAGCGGTTACGAATCGTAATACGGTTGAGTTCGCGGTAATCAATACACAAGCGCATGCTCCCATCCTTCTTATTAACAAATAAGACCGGTGCACCCCAAGGCGAAACACTGGGTCTAATAAAGCCATTCTCCAACATCTCCTGTAACTGCTCCTTTAACTCCTTCAATTCAACAGGTGCCATACGATACGGAGCCTTTAAGATAGGTTCAGCACCGAGAATTAACTCAATGCCAAATTCAATCTCTCTAGCCGGATGAAGTCCAGGAAATCGGAAAAACATCACGAATTCACAACAACAAAAGATTTTCAATATTAGGACTTCTCCAAAATGTTCCATAACAGAACAAAGAAAACTTGGCACCCATGAGATATCAAGTACGTGCCTTCATAGCAAGATGAGCTTAACGGACATTAAGCGTGAGGAACCATGATAATCCAATTCCAGTTGGCAACGTTACCAAAGAACACAGTCCTAGCAGAGCATCCAATTGTAGCTCGATGAACAAGCCAACAATCCATGCCAAAGAAACACATCATAGTCGACAAATGGATAGGAAGCAAAATCGCAGGACGAATACGATCATAAAACGTAAGCATTAACAGTTCATAAGTTCAATTAAGCATATTGTTCTTCATTAGGGTTTGGAAATGATTACACTTCAATTAATGGGTAGGATCATATTAGTTTCTTAGCAAATGTGTTGATATAATAGAAGAATGTGTAGCCTCAGTATCAATAAAATGAAGACATAACATCATCAATTAAGATTACCGTAATATAACCTTTAAAGTCTTGGCCGCCTGATCACGAGTCCGTAGCATAAACCCTCCGGTAGGATGAGTAATCTAGCCAAATCTGTTGGCATAATTCTGCTTCTTGCTCGCTAGGGGATAATCGTACACCTTAGTTATAGACCGCGCAATAAAACAGCCCAGGGGGGGGGGGGGGGGGGGTACCTATAACAAACACCTGGACAGCCTTTCCACAGTAGTACAAAGAGGTGGAGAGCAAAGTCTTAGTAGACCTCCTCTACCTGCAAACTTGAAGCATGAACCCTAGTTTTGACTGATTCTTGCTGGCGCAGTTGTAGTTTACCTCTGACCCTGGAGGTCAATCCCATCCTACCAAAAACCACAGATCCTGCCCCAAAGAATCCTGTCGTTTCGAATCATAACCGATCCATGACACCCGAGCTCAACACTCCAGTCCTGACGACACCCTATACTCATGTTGACACCTTGTCATGACAACACTAGTATCTCACTGTGGCCCTGGTCCCCTTTTCTGCATCCAATTACCAACTCTATCCCCTTATTCCAAATTCACTCTCATGCAATAACTCAATGTTACGGGCAGCAGCCGCAACCTGCGCAACATTCGTATATCGTATTAACGATCGGTCCAAACCCACTTCTTGCCCCCACTTGAAATGTCAGCTTGCCCTCTGAGCATCTCTCACATTTTTACATCCAACAAAACTAGCCAATCTAGTGAACCTCTCCATGTACTCCCCAGAATTCTCTCGATCCAGCTGACATATCGACCCATACTCACGCTCATAACGCTGTTTAGATGCCGGAAAATACTTGTTGTAAAAGATCTCACGAAAAGCAACCCAAGCACAAAACTATCGGAAAAGCATCGCCCCAACCTTAAGTATTACAAATAGTCTTCCACCAAGCTCAGTGCATCACCTTCTAGTTTAAACGCAGCAAGACGAGTCTTGAAATTGTCGGGACAACCCAAAACTTGAAATAACTTCTCCATATGCGTAATCCAGTCTTCTGCCACGCAGGAAGTGGGCAGCAGACCGATAATGCAGCGGCTTTAACTTATTAAACCTTTCGATCCAGACATGATTCCATTGGTACAACAGCATCACCACCACTACCTACCCTGAAATGTCAACACCATTCCTGATGACATTGTGATCAGAGATCTCAAAAGTAGCCCGAAAGAGTTTAGGGAGAGCATTGGCCACAGCAGCAGAAATCATGGCCTCGAAGTTAGGAACATCATCATCCGAGTTTCTATGAGTAGTCACCATCTAAACGATCAAGAAAACGATTATCAAATGAAACAAGATGGGTTACGGAAGAGAGTTACGCAGAAGGAACCTAATGTCTACCCAATCCTTACAGGTCATAGCCTAAATCTCTAAGTCATAAGCCTCTCATGATTAACCTGGCCGCTCTGATACCAATAAAATGTAAACGCCCCCACCACCGAAAGGGTAGAAGTATTACAAATATCGTGTGACACAAAGCATACTATAACATACACACAAGCATAAACAGCGGAAGTCTCAAATAAATAACCAAAGGAAATTAAGTCAACATGACTTAAGGTACATAAGTTCCCAAAAGATAGACATATCCAAACGAAATAACAAATGTCTTGAAAAGAAACAATTCATATATCAAAACTAAGATCTCTAGGGTAAGTCCACACTCAGCACTCATAGCCTGAAAGCAACCCCAGCTCCTAGCTTAGATACCTGCCGCAGGAAAAGAAAGTGCGGCTGAGCTTACAAAGCCCAGTGAACAGATATATATATAATCGAATGCAAAAGATAACGGAAATCAAAGGATACGATACAAGATACAAAGGATATCACAATACATGATCAAAGGGATACAAATATAAGGTAAGACAAATCAGAAGTCAATTCATAGTGTAAGGTAAGATGAATCAGAAGGTCGAATCAAATTAAGTTCAATCACCAAGCCCAAACAAATCATATCATAGTAACCATGGAGTCATGAGCTCCAAAGTTTTGTGAAAGACGTGGATTGCACCCAAACATCAGTCACCAAATATCCAAATATCATAATGTCATAATCCATCGAATACAAAACAAATCTAGGATGCATCCATACGCCCCTTAAACAAATAATAATCTTCATAATGCGCATATAATATCAAATGGGGGACGGTGTGAGAAATCACTCACCCACACATGAGTCATGCCAAAGGTTCATCAATGACACGGCCATGTTACCTTAATGTCTAGGAAACAAATAGTGGCTTAGGTCTCAAACTGAAGGGTTTAAAGTAAAGTCATATCAAAGTTCATTTCAAAGGGATCATAGCAAAGGTTCAATATCAAAGGTTCAAATATCAAAGGTAGCATAGCAGGGTTCAAATAGAACATAATAACAGATCATATAAGAGAACCAAGATAAAAGGCTCAGAGCAAATGTAGCAAATCACATAAGAAATCAAAGATAGAGAGGAATATGTCATGAGAAACCTTAACGATAAGGTCAGAATATCTGTACCTTATTCCGAAGCAAAGCAATAACCAAAGAAAACACCACAGGAATATCAAAATCACTCCCTCTTGACCGAACCTAAAGAAATGATGAATTCGAATTACAAACCATTCATTTAAGTTATACTTTCTATTTTTAGAAACTTTCCATTTTTAGTAACTTTCCATTTTTAGTAACTTTCCATTTTTAGTAACTTTCCATTTTTAGTAACTTTCCAAAATTAGTAATATTCATCATTTGAGATTCTATTAAGTATTTTAAATAGCTTAGGGACTTAATATGCAACTGCCTTCACAAGTTTAGGTTAAATATGATCAGCTTTCCAGATTTTGGGTAATAACCAAAGTCATCAATTGTTCAAGGTTAAAGATAATATCAAAGTTTCTACATTTATTCAGATTATACCTCCATTTTTTTGTATTTACAAGTCAACACCCTTAATTTTACATAATTTACATATTTAGTCCTTTTTGGGTTTATTATTAATTAACATTATCTTTAAGTATCCATAATTTACAAAACAAGCCCTTATAATTCAAATAGTGACAAAATCATACTTATACATATGATACTAACCAAACTAATACTTTTCCAGAGATTTACATATTCAGGATCCCTTCTATTTAATTAAGTACTATTCTATTTATTATTATATGTAATTTACCATTTTAGATCCAAAATATAATCAATATACCTTTTATACCTCCTCAACTTATTTTAATACAGATCTATTAAATATAATAACATGTATAAAACAGACCCCATAGTTTTAGAAATTACAAAACAAGTCCTTATACTTTTAAATAGCCAATCGGCTAACTAATTAAGTCACAATACCCTAATTAAATTTTCCCCAATCACAAACACAATTATTTCCCAATCATTGGCATTAATTACACCTGAAAAAAATAGTAAAACCCTAACCCTAATTCATTTTAACCAATTTCTTTCCTTTTTCCCTTTTTTTTGAAATCGGCAAACACAAGTAAATCTCCAATAATTATTCGAATCATTTCTAAATTTTTCCAACAATGTTTATGAGTTATATGTGATATGAAAAACCTTAGAAAAATATAAAATAAATTTTACAAATAATATTTGTGCCGATTTCATATTTAATCCAAAATTAGGGATTCGAATATGTTTCAATTTATAAAATCAAAATAACATGCATGCTAATTTTTATTATGTGTAGAACGAATTAATATGATGAAACATGAGTTACAAAATTACCTTTGATGATCCTTAGTGATTTTATGAATTTATGAACCCGGTTGTGATTTTCGAACCCAAAACAATACCAAAATCGAACCAATCACTCCACAAACTTCCCACTATTTTCCCACACTCCTTGACCTTCAAATCACCCAAGAAAATCGTTCTTGCCTTGGAAAAATTCTATGCCGCCTCTTTTATATTAGAGGGTTTGTGTGTTTTGTTTTTTAGAGTTTAATCAATGAAAAAGAATAAAGAATTAAAATGGTACTATGCCGAGTTTTAGAGGACTTACAATATAGAATAATCAAATTTTAACTTTGCATAATTCTTTGATAATTATCCTTAGTTATATTAATTAATTTTGTAATATATAAATAATTAAATATACATATTTTCGGCATATATTTTTATACATAAATATTATTTATTTTTCTTGCATAACATAATGTGTTTTATTCTTACATAAATTTTCATAATTGCCATATATTGTATTTTCATAATTTCTATAATTAAAATGAAATTTATTTAAGCTTTTATGGATTTTCTTGAATTAGGGGTATTTTGGTAATTTTACACTTGATGAATATTTAGGTTTTACAAGTAACTACTTAGTAGTTTTTCTTCTAAGTCTCTGAGCAATCTTAACTTCCACTAGCAGTAGTAACTTCCCCTAGCAGTAGTAACTTCCTCTAACAGTAGTAACTTTATACAGGCAGTTGTAACTTCACGAGCAGTCTTAAACACTTAGAATAATTTTCATTGAAATTCTCCAGTAGCACTAACTTTGACTGAGCAACATTAACATCAATAAGAGCAGCAATAATACTACCAGCATTAAGAAGTCTTTTAATCCTAACAAATCCTATCAACTATAATACATTGTCTTATTTTTGTTTTTGTTTAGAATCGATACCTATCTCTATTACAAACATTTCTTTAATAGTAATAGTACAAAGGATAATAATATGGAAGTGGTTGTCGATGATTATCATCCATCTAGTGGAGTTCCTTTTTTGGAAAAGCAACAACCATGCTTTTGAATGATCATAATTGTTTCCACCTTTATGGCAACTCTTTATCCTTGCTTGGTCTCTACTCATATTTGTTTTTTCTTCAGGGAGATAGATATTGAGAGTCATTGAGATATTTTTCAAATCTCAAAGAATCTCAAGTTGCTTGTAGCTCAGGTGCTTTACTCACTAACACTGCATCAGTAAGATAAAGTGTTTCTTTAGTTGATCTTTGACGTCTTTGAGGCTTGTCATTTATAAATGAGCTTTTAACAACACTCATTGATTTCTTTATCAGCGAGTAATTCACTATTTATTTAGTGAGTAAATTATCCTATTTATATTCAAATACTTGTCAGGGATAATTAGATCAAATTTTAGCCCAACACATATTGACAACATACAATCTGCCTTCGTGGTTATGTATGAAAGAGAGTTCTTTAATGCTCACGTTGTTAATTCTTGTCCCTAAATCCCCAGGTAAGGACATTGATGTTGTCACACCCCGCCAAGGCAGAAATACAAGGCACGCCATGAAAGGGAATCATCACAACACATTAGCGTCTATATAGAGAAACTAAAACATGCATAAAATACAAGGTATAAACACGCAGTGTTCATGAAAATACCCAAACACATCAACAAAATCCAAAAGGCATCTGACATTGAAATGAAGTTAGTTCATGCCAACGTCATGACATGCAAACATTTAAACAACCTAACAAAGCAAAACAATTAACATTCATCATCCAAAACAAATAACGAAATCTAGATAACTAAACTTTGCCAGATGCCTACGGTCTATCTAGCCACTTTTCCTAACTTTAATCTCATCCTGCTGAATACCTGAATATAATGATTATACGTCAACACAATGGTTGGTGAAAAACTTAGGTTTTCAGACACATATATTCAATCCATTTCCTAAAACAATTTATCTAATTACTGTGATTATAAAACAATACATTTTGCATAACAATTATGCTAACTAACATACAAGCTAACATGAAATTCAATCCAATAATATTAAACCAACAAATCATATACTGGGTATGCGTACCCATCTAATCCCTCATAACAACACTCGATGTCCCTTGACATGCCTAACACAGTACATGCAAGTAAAACCACCAACCTTGCCATGCCAAACACACTACATGCAAGTCAATCCAATCAACCACTCAAACACAAAGCAGACGACCTCAATCGCTCTTGGATCATACCAAATCCTTTTTCCTTCTAGCTTAGGCCATGGAGACCCACAAGTAATCCTTCTGACTAGGCAACAATTCCTTCAACTAAACAGGCCATGTATACCCGCAAGTAACCCTCCTAACTTAGTTTACACATCAATATCACATCACATAACATGTATCTACATAAACTCAATAGTCCATAATAGTCCATGCATTTACACAAACACATAATCATAGGAATTTAAAACTCATTTCAACAATTGCATCATTTCCATCCTAAGTTTAAAACACAATAAAAAGTGGGACTATGTAACTCACCTAAATGCTCAAAACGCAGCTTCCAATTCCTATCATGCAACTATACAAATAAATAAACACGATTACACATGGCCAAGCTAAAAGCTCTAGTCCATATAACATACATATGATGGATTTCTAAGGGTTTGATTAACCATCATGGTCACCACTCCGGAAAAAAAAAAAAGCACATGCCCAACCTTAACCACCTCATTAACACATTACAACTATTAACTACAATATAATTCAAAATGCAAGAATTTAGTGTATCTTTACTAACCTAAAAACTTACGTGCTGACCTCATAAAATTTATCCCAAAAATCACCTAATTTCATTTATGAAGTTTAACTACAACTTGAATTTCTTAAATGCTCATTACATGTGCAACTATCCCAAATAAAATCCAACTACAAAACTGCCCCAATTCGGATATGATGACACACTAAAATGTATGACCCAAATTACCATATTTAGACACACAATCAGAAGCTATCCTTCTAGGGTTTCTTTATATACATATTGAACCTAAACACTGTAGATTGGCTAATCCTAATTCCATTTTTATGTTAGGGTTTTACCCTCCTAAACATGACCTAATTCTGACCCGTATTTACTATTTTGACAACTTTTCTTGTAATCAACATTTGACCAACTTCCAGAACTCAAAATCATTCGAGGTCGGACTTTATTGGTTTTGTATTTATAATCCTTAAAATCCTAATTATAGTCAAACTTTGTTTCCTTTTTTTTCTTTTCTTTAAAACCGGCCGACTAACACCCCTTTATATATATATTTTTTATATTTTATTATTATTATTATTTACATAATTTTTTTCATTACCTTAAGTTTTCATAAAAACCTAAGCAAATTTGGGTAAACCTTTTTACATAAATGCTACTTATTAAACTTCCTAAAAATAACTTTTCATTCCACATTTCACTGTCTATATTTAGAAAGTCTACTATAAATATCTAAATTTCACTCACTTCACTTACTTTCAGCATGCTACATTTCCCATAAATGCTTAACACAAAATCATCTAACTATTGACGTAGCATTGCATGCAATACACCTTACCTTTCCATTATCACTATACGTGAACAAATGGAATACTCATCTCCACACACAAACGCACTCAAAATGAGATGATCATTCACCTCAAAATGATATCATACACCTATTTAAACCACTTAGCACACACATAATACACATAGCATACAAGAAATCACACAACAATGAACCCTTAGCCAATCTAAAGGATCCACTAACAATGAATAAATCTCAGTGTCATAGTAATCCCCTTCCCCTCCATTAAGGAAATCTCATCTCGAGATTTTAACTAGCAGGCTCAACATACACGTCTACTAACAACTTGTGGATACTTAATCCTCTTGATCTTCGTGTTCCCAAGTAAACTCAGGACCACGTTTCGAATTCCATCTAACTTTCACAAGTGCTATTTTCCTATGTTTTAACTTCTTAATTTCTCGAACCATAATCTCTACAGGTTCCTCAACAAAACAAAGTGTCTTGTCGACCTTGATCTCATCCAATGGCACATGCACACTAGCATTCGCCAGACACTTTTTCAGATTTGACACATGAAAAGTGTCATGCATGCTATTCAACTCCTCAGGTAACCTCAATCTATAAGCTACAAGGCCAATCCTTTTAAGGATATTAAACGGTCCTACATATCTCGGTGCTAACTTACCCTTCTTTCCAAAACACACTACGCCCTTCTAAGGCGTCACCTTTAACAATACATGATCCTCCCCCTCAAACTCTACTCTAACGGCTTTACGCAACCAATAATCAACATAGCTCTTTTGACGATCTCTAGCCACTTTGGGCTTTTCCTTTACCAACACTACCTTATCAGTCATTTCTTATACTAACTCAAGTCCAGTCAAACTACTCTCTCCAATCTCTGCCCATAGAACAGGCCAACCTAAATTTCTTCCATACAAAGCTTCAAACGGAGCACACCGAATGCTCAAATGATAACTACCACCAAAATCTATAACACATACCCTTATTATATATTCCAAAGTCTGAATCCATACACGAATTTACTTTGCCCATCCGCTTAAGGATACTAAGCAGTACTCAAATCCAATAGCGTCTCTAACACTTTCTGCAGCGTCTACTAAAACCACGAGGTAAATCATCCATCTCAATCTGAGTTGATCATCACCAGAATTCCATTCCTTGCTATTATCTCATCAATATAAATCCTTGCCAACTTCACATCTTGAAACCTCTTATATAGCTAAAAATAGCTAACTTTGGTCAGTTTTTTATCGACCATCACCCAAATGCACACTCATACTCACTACTTTAAACCTGGAAATTTAGTGATAAAATCCATGTGATTCTATCAATTTTCACTTAAGTATCTCATGCTGTTGTAACAAGCCAAAAGTCTTTTGACATTGCAGTACGTCACCTCTTAAACAAATCCCAGACAATTGCTAACATAGGTAAGCTATCCCTTTGCTACATGTGGCTTACCAAAACAATGTCTCCAAGGTTATAATGTACGTCTTTATTCCGCCTCCCTGAGGATATACCAAGTATCTTGATGCATGGGCCTCATCCATTACACTTCCTACAATGAAACCCAAATTATTGATCCATAAAGGTAAAAAACTCTCGTCTCCTTTTCTTTCCATTTATTGATCTAAACCATGTAGCCTTTTTGCGAGTACGTTCTCTTGCTTGAACACCTCACTTTGGGCTGTCAGTATCATTCCTCTTACTCGTCTTGATTTCACTCTCTCCATTCTACTCAACGCATCACCCACTATACTCGCTTTATTGAAGTATCACACAAATCATTCTTCAAAGTCTAAAAAGCCTCTTCTTGTTCTACGCTCCACTCATACTTCTGATTCCTCTCTGTTAGGGAAGTAAGGGGGTTCAACAATCTAAAATGTTTTGTGATGAACATCAATAGTAACTTGACAATCCTAAGAATAATCATCAAATTCCTCATTGTCTCACTCTTACTTAAGTCCATGTGAATATGTTATGTGTGACATCTGTGATTTAATCAGGTTAGTGATACCTTTAGAAATGGCTAAGAGTTCATTTTGTGTGATTTCTTGTGTGCTATGTGTTATATAAGTGTGCTAAGTGGTTTGAATATGTGTATGATATCATTTTGAGGTGTATGATCATCTCATTTTGAGTGCGTTTGTATTTGGTGATGAGTATTCCATTTGTTCACGTGTAGTGACAATGGAAATGAGTGACGTGTTTGCATGCATTGCTACATCAATATGTGGATAATTATATGATGGATTAATATGGAAAGTGTGTCATATTGGAAGTGAATTAGAACCGTGAAGTACGAGTGTTAGTGATGAACTTTCTAAATATAGAAAGTGTTTTTGGAAATGAAAGTTATAAATAGAAAGTCTAGTAGGTAGTTTTTATGAAAAAAAGTTTACCAAATTTACATAGGTTTTTATAGGAAATTAAGGTAATGTAAATACAAGTATAATTAATAATAAAAAAATATAATTAAAGGAGGCGTACGGTTTATAAAGAAAAGGAAAAAAATTGTTTTTGTTTAAAAATTATAGTTGGACTAGGATTCTACTTAGATAAGTTTATATAATAAAAACCCTAGTCATATTTTCTACCTCTTCTCTTGTGCCGTAGATCCAACCCCAAAACTCTAAGAAGGACAAAAATTATGATCAAGAAATCTAGTGTTAGATCCTGTTAAATTCAAGTAAAGATCGTTAGGTATGTCTCCTTCTTTGTTTTATCTTTCAATTCAAGTAACTTATTATATGGATCCTAGGGTTTACATAAAATAGCAAAATATTATGAATTTAAAATGATGCTAGAGTTTATTAGGCTTGATTAGGAGTCATGTTTCCTGCAATTGTGTAGGTTAGGTTTGGCGTTAAAACTTGATTTAGGGTTGAGCAGAATTTTGGGTCGTGTTCAACGACTGATATCTAGATGATAAAAACATGTATTGATATGTTTTTTGAGTCTATGAATAAGCCAAAAGAGTCTACTTTCTAGAAAATCCGGCCTTGAAGGTTTTTAAGGTTGGAAAGTCATTCAAATAATCTCTGCAACAAAAGTGGTCAAAATAGTAAATACATGTCAGAATTAGGTCATGTTTAAGAGGGTAAAACCCCAACTTAAAAGTGGAATTAAGATTATCCCTTATACAGTAGTTAAGTTCCATATGTATATAAAGAAACCCCAGAAGGATAGCTTCTAATTTTATGTCTAAGTATGGTTAATAATTAAACTTTTTAGTTCGCGTGCAGGTCTGAATTGGGACTGTTTTGAAGTTTGATTTTCTTAGGAGTACTTGTGCATGTAAATGGCTTTTGGGAATCAAATGGTAGTTAGAGAACACATAAAGGAACATAGATGATTTTTAGTATAATTTATAAAGGTCATAAAGTAAGGTTTTTCAGTTAGTCAAGACACACTAAAATTCTGCATGTTTGAATAAATTATAGTTAACTAATGTAACGTGTTAATGAGGAGGTTAAGATTGGGCATGTTGTTCATCGTGACCCATGATGGTTAATCAAACCCTTAGACATCCATGAGTGTTACATGGACTTGAGCTTTTATCTTGGTCGCGTGTAACACGTTTGTGTTTGTATTGTGTAGCTTGTGTTGATATTGTTTGGAAGCACTGGTGCATCCGTGAGTTTCATAGCCCTATTTTTCTTATATTTATTGGAGTGGAAATGATGCAAGTGTTTGGAAATGGTTTTGCTTACTATGATAATGTGTTTCAAAGATGCCATGACTATACGTGACTATTCTATTTGTGTGCTATAATGTTTTTAATATGTGTTATTGAGAATTGCGAACTAAGTCAGAGGGGATCACCTGCGGGTATCCATGGCCTGTTTAGTGGATGGTACTATGGCATAGCAAGCAAGAAGGTTACTTTGGGAGTATCCATGGCCTGGGCTAAAGGGGTAACCATAGGGACCTTGGTATGATATGAGACGTCTTGTGGTCATTTGTTGGGTATTTGTGTGATTGATTGGATTTGCATGATAACCTATATGATAGTTCCATTTTGTCCTCATGTTTTCTTTATTATCACAGTAATTTATAGTTGGATTTGATTATCGGTTCTTAAACCTATGACTATTACCAACATTATGTTGACGTTTTAAGCATCATTTTCAGATAATCTTATTGAGGATAAGGAAGTTAGGAGGAGTGGCTAGTGTGACCGTAGGTATTGCATGCAGAGTCTATCTCCTAGAGTTTTTATTTTTTTAACATTTGAATTGTTTGCTATTTGATTGTTTGTTAGATGCTTAAACTTTTAGAGTATGTTTCCTTGCGGTATGACTTTGCTATCGTAATGCAAGACTCCTTTATCTTGTGTTAGATATTGTCATGACACATTGTGTCTTATTTGTTTATCTATTTTCATTTATTACTCATCTATTGTTGCCACCATTATGTTGTGATGAAATCATGATGTTACGACTCGTGTTTCCGCCTAGGCGGGGTGTGACAGATTGCTATTAGAGCCTTTGGTTATAGAGAAGTAGGTGGTTGAGCCTAGACTATAACCTAAGAGTCCTTTACATAGATGCATGTTAGGGCTTAAGCGTTTAGTAGTATAACTAGTATGCATTTTCCCCTTTATTACATGATTTTATTTCATAGTTTTGATAAAAAAATTACTATTTTGGTTGCCTTTATCATATTTAGTATGCCTTATCTCTTGATAAATTAGTTATGCCTCCTCATCTTCATAAGAAGTTCCACATAGGGGTTGCCATTACAAAAGATGTAGGGAACTATAAACCAGACCAAGGCTTGGATAAGGCGGTAGACCGCAAGATCCTAATACCGATTGACATGAACCCATGCATGAGTTGAAGGAGGAGGTTGACCATGAAAATTAGTTTAGGGAGAAGAGGTATTAAAGATTGAAAACAACATGGACTTGCAAAAGATGGGTAACAATTACCAATTTTTTGGAAAATTCCCCAGAATACAAAACCAACCAAGGAGAAGAAAAATTTTTTTAAGTTAAATAGCAATCCTGTGAGAAGTGATTTATGAACATAATCCGACAAGATTCGGATTTGGAGTCTATGGCTAAGATGACCTAGGGAAATAGTGAATGGAAAATAGGGGATAGTAATTCGAAACAATGATGCATGATTGTCCCGCCTCTTACGTGTATATACGATTTTAACGTTTTGAGATTGTTTGACTTTGTGTTTGGAATTTTTATTAGAATGATTAACTTTGAATATTGGATTTCGTTAGATATTTTAATAATATGATTCAGTCTATTTCCATATGTGGTAATTTGTGAAATGTAATGCTTTTGTTAATGTGTTTTGTGACATTGAGAAGTGTGGTCAAGGAGGAGTACTCTTTGTGAAAGGGCATCAATAAATATGGTGGCCAACATAAATTAAACCTGCGCCAACAACACAAGTGGACTTGCAAGTATGATTACACATTTGATGTCAACATGTTTTTGATTGATTTATGTATATAAATGTATATATATAGTTTATGAATTGTATATTGAGTAGAATGGTCAAGTTTAGAAACCTTTTCCTCCTTCTCATACAAATGTGCTTTAAATACTATCTCATCAGAATAGGTTTGAACACGGACTAACACAATGAATAATGGCAACCCGACATCGCTGCTATCATAGCGCAGCAATTGATAAAATTATCATATCCCCAGATCGTACACCAAGTGACCAACAACATGATAAACAGAAATAAACAATACACAACAACGTAACAACAATAACAACAATGGAAATAACAACAAAAACAATGGAAATGATGGGAACAATGGGTGTTCCTACAAGGGATTTCAGGCATGCGGCCCTAAGGAGTATGATGGAAAAGGAGGTGCGATAGCACTTACCCGCTGGATTGAGAAGATGGAATCGGTGATTGATAACAGTGGGTGTATAGAGAATTAGAATGTGAATATGACTGCTATTCGTTTGTTAACAGGCACTAACATGGTGGAAACACTAGAAATCCAGGCTAGAGGCCGTAAACAAGTCGACAATTAGAATGACCTGGAATGATTTAAGCCCTTGTTGGTAGGAGGAATTTTGACCAAAGTAATGAAATGGAGAGGTTGGAGAATGAATTTTGGAATCACAAGATGGTAGGAGCCAACCATGCAGCTTACACGGATCGATTCTATAAACTGGCCAAGCTGGTTCCACACCTCGTGACACCTGAGTCGGCACGCATCAAGAGGTATGTAGCGGGATTGGCGCCTGAGATTAGGGGAATGCTCAAGGCGACTCAGCCAACAACTATCCAGGATGCAATTCTGAGAGCCGGCATACTTACTGACGAAGCGATTAGCTGTGGTACCTTGTCAAAGAGTAATGAGAAGAAGAAGGTAGTGGAAGAGACTGGTAAATCTAGGGGGTCGTGGAGGGATAAAAGAAGGCGAAAATAAGAGCAGGCTTTATGGCAACAGCTCCTCCTAAAAATGAATTTGTGAACCAATATCCCAAGTGTACTAAGTGCTATACTTATCACCCGGAGGATGGAGTTTGTAGGCTGTGTTTTAACTGTCAGAGACCTGGCCATTTTGCTAAAGATTGTCGGGCACCATTTAAGCGAGCAACTCCTGTGAATGCTGTTAGAATGGGCCATAATCGGAAGGCTTGTTACGAGTATGGAATCCCTGATCACCTTCGGTATAATTGCCCCAAGTTGTACCGAGCACCTGGTCAAGCAAGAAATCTGTTAGCTTTAGAAGGCAACCATAACACCCAAAACAATGGAAATCGAGCTACAGGAAGGGCCTAGGCTTTTAATGTGAATACGGTTGAAGCTTTGCAGGATCCTAACGTCGTTACGGGTACCTTTTCTTTGAACGATCATTTTGCTACTGTACTTTTTGATTCTGGAGCTGATTTTAGTTTCATTTCTACCAAATTTGTGCCTCTGCTAAATGTGAAACCTAGTATTGTAAACCCTGGTTATGTGATAGAAATAGAAGATGGTAAAAATGTAGAAGTAGATAGGATTATCCGAGATTGTAAACTAGAACTAGGAAATTCCTTGTTCACTATAAATTTGATACCATTGGGTCATGGGAGCTTTGATGTGATCGTAGGAAT
>BQNB010017097.1:0-33047 GCA_026074375.1 Tanacetum coccineum | reverse complement strand
GGAAAAAGTGATTTAGGGTTTTCTTGATTTTGTATTTATAGTTATCTAGTTTCCTTATTGTAGTCAAATTAGTTTTCCTTTTTTTTCTTCTCTTAGTCGGCCGAACAAACACCCCTATATTATTATTTTATTTTTTTTATTAAAAATATTATTTATTACTTAAATGTATAATTACTCTTATTTTGTTATTTTTTTATAAAACCCTTTATTATTTTAGTAAACCTTTTAAATAAAAACTAGTTATAAACTTACTATTTATAAATTTCATTTCATATATTACTTTCCTAATTTAGAAAGACTAATACTTAACTAATTTAAATACTAGACTTAATTCATTCCTAGGAATACACTATATTCTCTTTACGCTCATACTATAATTATTCACCAAATAACACGATAACACATACAATCATGCTATCATTTCTATAGTTATAAAATGTGAACGAAATGAAATAGCTACCAAAACCACAACTCAATCACACTAAGATGAACACGCATCACGGATTGATATCAAATACTCATATAAGGTCACATAAGCACTCAATTGTAACACATATAAATACTTTAGTCAACTCTAATGGTTTGACTAACCTGCTCAAGTCACGGTTGTCACAGTATCCCATTCTTAAGGAAATTTCGTCCCGAAATTTAACTAGTAGGTTCAACAGCACAGTTAAAAAACAATCGGGGATACTTAGCTTTCATATGGTCCTCACGTTCCCACGTGAACTCAGTGCCACGCTTTGAATTCCAACAAACTTTAACGATTGGAATCTTACTGCGTTTCAAACTCTTAACCTCACGGTCCATAATTTCTACGGGTTCCTCAACAAAACGAAGGGTTTTGTCAATCTTCATCTCGTCTAGTGGCACATGCAGATTTGCATCCGTCAAACACTTCTTCAAATTTGACACATGAAATGTGTCGTGCACGCTACTCAACTCTTCGGGCAATCTTAGCCGATAAGCTACAAGGCAGATCCTTTCGAGGATTTCAAATGGTCCTACATACCTCGGTGCCAACTTACCTTTCTTTCTAAAATGTATCACGCCTTTCCAAGGCGACACCTTCAGTAACACTTGATCCCCAACCTCAAACTCTAGTGGCTTGCGCCTATTATCAGCATAGCTCTTTTGACGATCTCTCGCCGCTTTGAGCTTTTCCTTTATCAAGACTACCTTATCAGTCGTCTCTTGCACCAATTCTGGTCCAATCAACCTGCTTTCTCCAATTTCAGCCCACAGAATGGGCGACCTACATTACCTTCCATATAGTGCTTCGAACAGAGCACATCAAATACTTGAATGGTAACTATTATTATAAGAAAATTCAGCTAACGGTAGGTGAACATCCCAACTGCCACTAAAGTCAATCACACACGCTCTTAACATATCCTCTAATGTCTGAATTGTACGATCACTTTGTCCATCTGTCTGAGGATGATAAGCCGTACTCATATGCAATCGCGTCCCTAAGGCTTTCTGTAATGTTTGCCAGAAACGTGATGTAAATTGTCCATCTCGATCCGAGATAATCGACACAGGCACTCCATGCCGTGCGATGATCTCATAAATGAACAACCTTGCCAACTTCTCCATACTGTAATCCTCACGTGTCGTCAAAAAATGAGCTGACTTGGTCAGACTGTCGACTACTACCCATATAATATCATGTCCACTCTTCGACCTAGGTAACTTCGTGATAGAATCCATAGTGATGTTATCCCATTTCCACTCGGGTATCTCTGGTTGTTGTAATAAACCCAAAGGCCTTTGGTTCTCATCCTTCACTTTCAAACAAGTTAAACATTTGCTAACATACGTAGCGATATCCCTCTTCATACTCAGCCACCAATACATATCTCGAAGATCATGGTACATCTTATCCGCTCCCGGATGCACAAAGTACCTAGTCTTATGAGCTTCGTCCATGATCATAGTTCTCACACCTCCCACTAACGGAACCCATATGCGATCCATAAAGTATAAACTCTCATCTTCTTTCCTTTCCATCTGCTGGTCTAAACCGTGTAACCTTTCTGCTGGTGCGTTCTCTTGCTTGAACGCCTCACTCTGGGCAGCCAATATCATTCTTTTAACTCTGGACTGAATGATCATAGCCATTGCTCGTACACGTTTAGGTTTCACTCGCTCTTTCCTACTTAAGGCATCAGCTACTACGTTTGCCTTACCTGGATGGTAGCGAATCTCACACTCATAGTCGCTGAATAACTCAATCCACCTCCTTTGATGCATATTCAACTCCTTCTAATAGAATATGTGTTGAAGAATCTTATGATCAGTATAGATGACACTCTTTGTTTCGTACAAGTAATGCCTCCAAGTCTTAAGAGCAAACATTACTGCTCCCAATTCTAGGTCGTGTGTTGTATAATTCTTCTCATGGATCTTCAATTGTTGTGATGCATAGGTGATTACCTTGCCTCTTTGCATGAGTACACAACCTAAACCTTGATTCGACACGTCACATAAGACTACAAAATCTTTAATTCCATCAGGCAACGATAATATTAGAGCATTACATAAATTATCCTTCAAAGTCTAGAAAGCCTCTTCCTGCTCCGCGCCTCACTCATACTTCTTGTTTTTCTGATTCAACGAAGTAAGGGGTTTAGCAATCTTAGAGAAGTTCGTGATAAAACGTCGGTAGTAACCAGCTAACCCCAAAAATGATCGTATTTCGGACGGTGTCGTAGGAGCTTTCCAATTCTTTATTGCCTCAATCTTACTTGGGTCCACATGAATACCGTTATGATTGACCACGTGACTGAGGAAATGTACTTCCTGCAATCAGAACTCGCACTTGGAAAACTTAGCATACAACCACTCTTTCTTCAGCAGCTCCAACACCAACTTTAAATGAACCTCATGATCCTCCTTAGTCTTTGAGTAGATCAAGATGTTATCAATAAATACGATGAAAAACTTATCTAAGTACGGTTTGCAAACCCGGTTCATTAAGTCCATGAAGACCGCTAGTGCATTGGTTAACCCAAAAGGCATAACCGTAAAATCAAAGTGTTCGTATAGCATTTCTGAATGCGATCTTTGAGATATCATCCTCATGCACTCTAAGCTGATAATAACCCGACCGAAGATCTATCTTAGATAAGTAACGCGCTCCTTGTAATTGATCAAATAAGTCGTCGATCCTGGGGAGAGGGTAACGGTTCTTGACGGTCAACTTGTTCAATTCCCGGGTAGTCTATACACATGCGCAATGAACCGTCCTTCTTCTTAATAAACAACACTGGGGCTCCCCACGGAGAATGACTTGGCCGAATAAAACCCTTATCTTGCAATTCTTGAAGTTGTTCAGACAACTCTTGCATTTCTGAGGGTGCTAGTTGATATGGAAACTTCGCAACCGGTGTCGCTTCAGGAATTAAATCTATGCGGAACTCAACTTGTCGTTACGGTGGTAATCCCGACAAGTATTCTGGAAATACATCAGTGAAACCTCGTACAATGGGAATATCACTCAACTACGGTTCATCTGCCTTCGTGCTCATTAGTGTTTTTGTGCCTCCTAAAGTATGTTCCCCCTTGTCACAACGGAAGTATCTTAACACCTTCCCAACGGTTATCTAACACATTCTTTGACACACTATCTCAGCCTTATTCTTAGATAACCAATCCATCCCCACAATCACATTAAAACTTCCATGACCCAACGGTATCAAATCTATAGTGAACAAGGAATTTCCTTGTTCTAGTTTGCAGTCACTGATAATCCTATCAACTTCTTCTTTCTTACCATTAGCTACTTCTATTACATATCCAGGGCTTATAATAGGTTTCACATTTAGTAAGGGCGCAAATTTAGTGGAAATAAAACTAAAATCAGCTCTAGAATCAAAAAGTACAGTAGAAAAGTGATCGTTTAAGGAAAAAGTACCTCAACATACGTTTTAGGATCCTGGAAGAGCATTCGGATTGCTATTCACTGAAGTCCTTCCTTAGCTTGATTCTATTGTTTCTTGGGTGTTTCGGTTTCACTCCAAAGCTAATCGGTTTCCTGCTTGACAGGTGCTCGGTTTCAACCATTTAATAACGAACCTTCTGATTATATTCAACATCCGATAAACCGCAACTAACTGGCGTCACCGTTAACCGGGGCGGGCCCCGGACAATCTCTGCAATGTGACCTGGTTTTTTATAGTTAAAACACAACCTACAAGGTCCACTTTCTGGATGATAAGCAGAATACTTGGCACAGTTAGGATATGAGCCCACATTTTCATTTCTAGGAGGTGCTGTCGCCACAAACCCTTTTCCTACTTTTGCCTTCTTATTATCTTTCCATGAAACCATCCTTGTGTTTACTTTGTTTTCTTCCCCTTCATTTCTTTTTCTCACTACTCCTTGTCAATGTACCACAGTGGACCGCCTCATCTGTAAGTATCCCAGCCTTAAAAATAGCACTCTGTATCGTGGTTGGTTGAGTTGCTCGGAGCATTCCACGAATTTGAGGTGCCAATCCGTTTATATACCTTCCGATGTGCTTCGACTCAGGAGTTACCAAGTGTGGGACTAGTTTGGCCAACTCATGGAACCGATCAGTATACCCTGTATTATTAGCCCCAACCATAGTATGATTCCAAAATTCACTCTCCAACTTCTCCATTTTGTTAATTGGACATAACGCTTCCACAAGCAACGCCTTAAACTCAACCCATGTCATTCCTATAGCAGCTTCACGACCCCTTGATGAATTGGGTGTTTCCACTAGTCAAGGCCTTTATTTAAGAAACTAACTGGCAGCCAATACTTCACATTTGATTTTCCGCTACACCAATATATTTTCTATCACTGACTCCATTTTCTCAATCCACCTAGTAAGTGCTACCGTACCTCCTTTTCTCGTCATAATCTCGGCGGGATTAAAGCCAAGAGACTTTATAAGAAACATTCCATTGTTTTCCACCATTCCCATTTCCACCATTAGCATTTTCATTGTTCACATTATTAGTTACTTGGGTGACGATTTGAGGAAGGATGTTTTGCAATTGTTACGCGATGATAGCAGCAATGTCATGATATTCGCCATCATCGGCCTGACTTTGATGTTAGAGGCCTATTTCTATAAAAGTATAAAATTTTATTAGAATTCATTAGTACGATAATATTAAGGGATTTCCAATCCCTAATCTTATATTTACTCTACACATTCCCTTTTACATACAAGTATAAACAACATATAAGTTGTTCAACATAAAATCCATGTAATCATTACTTTTTGCAAGGGTCCACTGGTGTTGTGGGCCTGTATAATTATGTTTGGCCCACCATAATTATTAAGCTGCCCCTTTCACAAGTGTACTTCCCCTCCTATGACGACACTTCCTTAATGTGTTTAACACCCCAATAACACATAATTCAAATCATTCAAAAACTCTTATACGTGGAATTAATCCAGCCAAATACTTAAGTTCATATATTAAATTACTTGAAAATCCCAAAAGTCGAAAAGTAACATTTCCTAAACATGGCTAACCATAGAAATAACAAAAAACTAAAATTTTTCAAAATATGAAACGAGATGGATAGTCAGGTAACATATAGGCAGGAACAGCTTTAGATGAATCTGGTTTGGGTCGAATCCTACTCTCACAAGTATCTTCCATCTCCTTACACTTAGGTTCACTCATTGCTATGGAATCGAGATCTGATTCCACTTCATTGTCGGATGCTGCATAACCTGAAGACTCGGAGTTTGACCCCATTTCTGACGCCTCCTTCGATCCCTTCTTTTCCGACTCTTCCTTTTCCTCTTCTTCTTCCTCTTCTTCCTCCTCTTCTTTTTCCTCTTCTTCTTCCTCTTTTTCTTCCTTAGATGATGTGTATCCAGGGAATTCAGAGATTGTGCCATCCTTTGAAATCATTCTCATTTCCTCCTTCATGATCCATTTTCCTTCCAATTTTCTCATAATCAACTTTTCCTCAACTCGGCACGGATACAGATCAATGGGTATTCGGCATTTGTTAGTTCGTCGTTCTCATTCTAAATCCTGTCGCTGGATCCGTATAGCGCTTAAGTCCACTTGGGATAGCGATTCCCCAACGAAATTTCTTACGAATAGGGGGAGACATGACTAAAATAATAAGGAAATAGTATATATTATATTAGATAATAGTAGACAAAAAATAGAATAATTAAAGCTTTTGGATAAGTGAGAAAATATAATACTTACATAATTAAACACTTAAACCCTATAATGCAGCTATATGAAGGACTCTTAGGTTATAGTCTAGGTTCAACCACCTACTTCTCTACAACCATCGGCTCTGATACCAATCTGTCACACCCCGCCAAGGCGGAAACACGAGGCGTAACGTCATGGGTATCATCACAACACAATGGTGTCAACAATAGAAAGAACTACAATGCAATAAAGCCAAAACAAAAAAATGGACACAAAGTGTCATGACAATACCTAACCTAAGAGAAAAAAAAGGGGTCTTGTAATTTAGTAAAAAAAGAAGGTCACGCCATTTTACAAAGAAATATAATACGAATATTTCAAAACCTAAACAGTCAATCACATTAAAATCATCGACCCAAACAAAGTACGATATGAAAACTAGAAGATAAACTCTGCATGCGAGCCTACGGTCTCACTAGCCAAGCTTCCTAACTTTACTTTTCTCAAGATGCTCACCTGAAAATGATGCTTAAAAACACATCATACAAATATTTTGGTGAGGAGTCATAGGTTTTAGACACAACAAATATACACGTTTTTCACTGTGATTAAATACAAAAAACAAGGTAGGGACAATAATAACACTTCATGGATTCTATGCTAGCATTGCGACAACAAAAAATCCAATTAAAACACATTTCACACACTGGGGTTAGGCATTCCCTTCCGATCCCATGAATGATACATTAACAAACACTGTGGTAGGCGTTACTCAACAACCAACAAAAGGCTCAAGCCCAATAATCCGCATGGACTGGGAACGGTCCAAGGTCGACCCCAGCCCATATCCGCATAGACCACGTCCCGTAACCAATGACGGACCACGTCCTATCCGCGGCCACAAGTCGCATCCCGGCAAGAGACACCCGTGACTCGACCAAATAGAGTAAAGAATATTGCATGGGGAACCAAAGAGAGAACGTCAACACCCCAAATAAGGATAATACACAATAAGTACGCTGGCTCATGTCACTACATACAAAGCGTGACGTAGTCAACGACGTTGACCTCACGACAACTACCCTATTACCCATCGGTTAATAGAATGAATCCCATCTCGTGACCCATGCAACCGACAACGACATTAGCCTATATAAGGAGTTACCAAAACACTCCTAACGGTATGATTTCCGCAACCCATTTACACACATACTACTTATAAACAGTTACTTACTATTACGCCGGAGTCCAATCGCGAGACCCTCTCCCGCGGTAAGACTAACGGTATACTTTTATCTTAGAGGAAATCATTACTTTTACTTAGTACAAATCTCATCTCACGAACAAGCTTGGAATCCGTATTTCAAGTGAGTTAACCGCACACATCCCATACTCCACAATTTAATATCTTTGTAATTTCTTTTCTAGCTCCTTGCTAGTTTATAAAATTTTGCCGTTCAAAAAAAAAAATGAGTGAATCCTACCGTTGGTTTAGTTCATCCCCTAACCTATGTATGGGTTTCCTAAAAGTCATAACCGTAAAAACAAACACCAACTAACACTTTCAAACTCATTGCCTCATTTCGACATACACAAACCAAACATACCCTAAGTATATAATCGGAGATGGCCTAACGATACCATTGTTAACATACTATTCTACTACCATCTACCAGATAAATATTAACCCAAATTTATATTTATACTACATTATAAAGCAATTGAGACTTTCTATAATTAAAAAGTCTGAAAATTCAGAATTTTCTTTTTCTTTTTCTGAAAATATCATTTTTTAACAACAACCACATCCATCTCATTATGTAGCAACTTATTCTAACAATTTTTGATATGTGCAATCTTAACCATTCATCTCATTTTAGAGACCCTCGTCTTACTTCTTAATTAAAAAATCACTTTTATTTTTAAATTCAAATATTATTTATCTATTTATTTCTTTATAATTTAATTTCACCATATTTTCTAAAATTTTATGTTTTTTCATTCAACATCCATTTTGATATATATTTTTATTAGTTTTTAGTTTTTATTTTTATTTTTAATGTTCCGAAATCGCTGCTTTGCGCGGGTAACGTTCTAGTAATAAACAAAACCTGATGATGACAAGAAATGCATTTCAGACTTTCGTTTGGGGGTGAGGAGAAAAAACCGAAAAAACAAAAAACTAAAACCGAATAAAAAACAACTTAACCGAACTAATAACCGAACCGAACCGAACTACAAATTCGATTTTCGGGTTGGATATGGGTTTGACAACCTGAACCGAAAACCGAATTCATATATATATATATATATATATATATATATATATATATATATATATATATATAGGAAGGTTAAAATAAAAAGACAAATATTCGTGAGAATGATAAAAAGAAAACTTTTTCTAAAAAAATTCCAAAAAAATTCCATTAAATCAGGTATGTTGGTGCATAAAACTTTTGTAAAAGAAGTTTTTCTAATTTTGAGTTTTTATACGTTTTTTTAATGCGCAAAAAAAAAATTTGATGCACAAATTTTTTGACTTGTTATAGTTTGATGCGCAATAAAATTTTGATGCAAAAAGTCAAAAGAAGTTGGGTACAAAAACGAATTTTTGATGCACAAAAAACCGATTTAATGCACAAACGTTTTTTTTTCATAATTTTTTTTCGGCAAAACTATCAACTTTTAGAAAAACTTCCTTTACAACTTTTTCATGCACCAACATACATGATCTTGTGGAATTTTTTCAGAATTTTTTGAGAATTTAAAAAAAAAAAAATTATCTTTCTCACGAATATTTGTCTTTTTATTTGATCTTTATCCTATATATATATATATATATATATATATATATATTTAAAAAATATAAATGGTGTAATTCGAAAGTCGAACTGAATTTAAATTTGATTTTTGATTCGGTGTAGTTCGATTTTCGAGTAGAATTATTTTTTTTAACGTGACCTAACTAACCGAACAACACACCCCTACAGTTAATCATCACTTGAGAGCGCTAAGTTAATTTTTCAAATAAAAAAAATAAAAACAAAATAGATAAATTGCTTGTCTTGTCCTCCTCCTCTTCCCCCCAAAACCCTTAAACCCTAAATCTACCTAAAACCTAAATCAGCAAACAATGTGGCATCCCAAAATGCTTGAAAAATTGAACCCCTCCCTCAAAGAAGGCATTTCTTTGAAAGAAGCTAGAAAATCCTTGGAAGAAGCACTCCACGTGTTGGATGAACACAAGCCTGTTTTAAAACTTACGGACCTGGTATCAATTGAAAATATTGTTGCTGGAGGGTTGCAGAAAACAATTGATTTTACACGCCTCCCCAAGGAACGTGTAACTCAAGGCCTTCAAGACTATCTCACAACACATACACCAAAGCTTAATCAGTTAAAGAATTTCCTTAACCTAAAAGATTATGAAGAAGAAGAAGAAGAAGAAGAAGAAGACGACCAACAAGACCAAGAAGAAGAAGAAGCTCGAAGAAGAAGAAGAAGAAGTGGTGAAAAGCATATGATGTTAGTAGATATTCTGGAGTTTGTTGAATTAACAACCTCATTTACAAAACAACAACTTCATGAAAGGTTTGGTGAGTTTGACGAGCGGTATATTTATAAACAATATGCAAAATTTCTCGACTCTATAAAAAAAATGACCCAATCACAACCTCAACCTCAACCTCGAAAGAGGCGGCACACTGATCATCAAAGTGCACCGGCCGGGAAAAGAAACAAAAAGTGATGTGTAAGTCGTCAATCTTTGTTTATTCCTTTTGTTACTATAATTTCAGTTTTTGTATTACTACAGTATAGTGTGAGTTAGGCTTGTTTTATTTGCTTTTCGAGTTAAATATATTTCCGGCATAAGGGTGTTTGGATTAGCATACATTTCCGGCATAAGGGTATTTTTATTTTTTTTAGCGGATGTACTTAAATATGCCATAATCTCAACTTGATAAGCTCATAAGCTAAAAAAAGTGGGCATATGAACTTATCCATGTTCAAACAAGCACATCAAGCCGTAAAAATAAGCTAATTGAAACACCCCTGTTAGCTTTTCTTAGTTTCTTTGTATGGAGTGTTATGTACTTGCTGCTAGTGATTCAAGGCTTGTTTGACTCGTTGTGTGAATCTTAGAAACTAATTGCTGGAAGCCTAAAACCCTACTCCTAGCAAGCATCTGTTTGTTTCTGATGACCATAAATTAGAGAGCTTTTGTTGCCGTCTTGTGACCACAACAAGCAACCCACAATCATGCTTAAGGGGACATTATATTGAAATTTCCCATCTATAAAACTAAAAGTTGACACTTGCAATCAAAAGCTAGCAAAAAAAGATATCATGTTTTTGGAATTTCATTGGCCAAAATCGGGTGATTTTTGGGTTCACATAATTATACTTGTTTACTTTTTTATTTTATTTGATGATATGTTAAGACATTAAAAACACACATACCTGTATGTTTTCACTAGCCACACATTGAGTTCTGATTTGTTAAATCACTCTTCTAACGAATATACTCAATTGTTGTTGAATGCAGCCAGCAGCTTTTTTTTGGAGAAACAAGAGCGCAACCAAATTAAAAAGATGTGTAGAATTCATCACCATTGGGGCTCAAATTTTGGTGTTGCTTTTTGTTTCTCTTTTTTTTTTTGGGTTAGAAAACTATAAAGGATGATGATAGTTTGGATATGAAGTAAAAGCAAGAACATTTGGTGGTTGTGGGTGGTTGTGGTATTATGTTGTATTTTTTGTACTAGTTAATATTAGAGGCATATGCCATGGTTTTATGGTTCTTCTGCTTTGCATTAATTTGACCAACAAACCAAATTTAATTTGACCTCAACAAATTGGTTGTTTTTATCCTAGCTCTTCTTCATCATATATATTTATTACTGTATATACAGATAGTTACTACAATAACAAAGTTCTTTTCAAAACAAGAGCCTTGACTTTACTAGTTAACTAAAAATTCCAAGTAGGCTTTAACGCCACAACCATGACCGATTATATGTCACCAAGTCTTTACCTTGGAACCAACTTTACCACCATTCCATCTATGGTGTCAAGTATACATACATATGCCACAAGACAACAATCCGATATCCATACTTCCACTTTCCATTTCGGGCTCCCGAAACAATGTGTTCAAACTAAAAAGACAATTGTATTTCTAAAAAACGGCATCAAAGTTCACTGGCTTGCCTTGTTAACACCACTAAGAATGATACTTTATAAACTTTAAATAAAATACGCAAATCATGCCAAGGACGGAATTGATTAGTATTTGTAGCCACAATCAACCAAACAAACAACATAGAACCGACCCTTGGTCGACACACCATCTGCATTGCTGCTACCAACTGGCTCTTCTTATTTAAACCCAGTGTGAATTCCCAACAACACCATACATCCATGAAGCCTAGAGATGTTCCAAATATCAGCAACGGTCATCACCACTCTGTCTGTTCTCTCCACTGCTTCCTGTTGAATTTCTAGCAATGACTTTGGCTAGGCGCAGGTTGTGTGTGGGATGGTTGCCAAAGGTTCCATCCTAGACTTGGCTATAAGGGTCTTCCGTAATGACACTGGATTTTCCCTCTCCAACTTCTCCACGATATGTTTCATCTTCTGTATCTTGTTGAGAACCCTCTGCACAGATAATTCAGCACCAGTCACTTTGTTCACTTCATATTCAGATTGTTTGGCCGTCGTGTTTTAGATGCACCCTTCGAGGACTTCTGTTTCATTGACTTCTTTTCAGAAGCTCTTTTAACCTCGCCTGCCTCAGCATCTTTTGGAGCAGACGGTTCATTTTATTCTAAATCTGTGGCATCGTGTCTGAAACTTTGGGATGAGCAGTACCCTCCACCAATTGTTGGTTATCAGCTTGTGATTCAATTGAAAGGCATATCAACATAGTCCGTAGAGCCAACAGAAGGTGGTATCCCTTTTAGACCAAAGAGAGTAAGGATTCGACACTAACTGGTAAAAATTATCCTGAAGGAGGAACCGGGTTGGAGTTCCCAAAATATCCGTGCACATACCTGTAAAGTGAGGAAACTATCAGTCATAAAGCATGATTATAATAAAATATCCGTAGTACTTTGGAATTCAAATTCAGCTCACTTATCAAGCCAACCTTCAGAGAGACTCAACTTCAGAAACGAGCCACCACCCATGTTACTGGACATCAGCGACTCAATAAAACCATTTTCGGCCTCCTTTGACCCATGATGAAACTGGACTCAATGGGTTCATCATTGACTTCACTTTGTTTTGCAGCACCAACACCAGGTGGCGGTCTAGCCTTTGCACGCAGATGAGACATAATCACCATCTAATGAATTACGGCGAGTCCGGTGGTGTATTTGCAAGACGTACCAACAGAATTGTTCAAGACATTATTTGGTGAAAAAGGGTTGATTCATACGCTATATGATCAAGGATTGCTCAGCTTTTGAAACGTTTACCTCAACAAGCAACGCACAAAAAGAAGGCATTGGTATTGCAGTTCTGATGCCACTGATGTAGCCCGAGGTGCATCTGATATCGTGTGAACGATGAACCCGCATTAAAAAGGATAGACATTGGTATTGCTGATGCCACTGATGCAGCCCAAGGTGCATCTGACATCGTGTGAACGATGAACCCGCATTAAAAAGGGTAGACATTGGTATTGCAGTTGCTGATGCAGCCCGAGGTGCATCTGATATCACGTCGACCGAACCAGGTCTCAGTGTCATTGTTAGTGCGGTTTTGACCAGCAGAGCCATCTTCCAAAGGATGAAAAACTACACCATTTATGCTGTCACCATCCCCATCCTTATCGTGCTCGGGTTCATGCTAATTGCTCATATCTGGAAATTTGATTTCTCACCATTCATTGTTTTGATCATTGCAATCCTTAATGATGGAATCATCATGACGATTTCTAAGGACAAAGTCAAACCGTCCCCTCTTCCGGACTCATGGAAGCTAAAAGAAGTCTTTGCCGCAGGCGTTGTTCTTGGAACTTACTTAGCTGTAATGACCGTGATCTTCTTTTGGTTAGCAAAGGAATCTGATTTCTTCCTTGTAAGAGAAACCCCCACACATGTAAAATTTTCGCTATTAAGATTAAATGTGGTCATCAACGATTGGTTTTCAGGAAAGATTTGGTGTAAAATCGATCAAAAACGAAAGAATTTGAGCTTATGTCACCTCTTACCTTCAAGTCAGCATTATCAGTCAGGCACTCATTTTGTTACAAGATCAAGGAGCTGGTCGTTCATTGAACGCCCTGGTTTTTTACTCCTCTTTGCTTTCTTCCTAGCTCAGCTGGTGAGTTTAGTTTAGTGAATGGGCCGAATTTAGTTTCCAATTCCAATTTTAATAACTCCGTATCAATAAGTTTAACTGTTTTTATTCATACAGATTGCTACACTAATCGCTGTATACGCGAATTGGGATTTCGCAAGAGTAAGAGGAATCGGTTGGGGCTGGGGCGGTGTGATTTGGCTCTACAGCATCGTCATATACATCCCATTAGACATTTTCAAATTTATCATCCGTTACGCCTTGAGTGGAAAGGCATGGGACAATATGCTCGAAAAAAGGGTAAACCCGTTAACACTTAATCATTCATATATTATCTTAAGATTAATATAAACTAATGCACTTTTGTGCATATGTAGACTGCTTTCACCTCCAAAAAGGATTATGGACGGGGCGAGAGGGAAGCTCAATGGGCCACTGACCAACGTACATTGCATGGTCTCCAAGCACCAAATGCAAACGAAATCTTGAAAGACAAAACTGATTATAGGGAGTTATCTGAACTTGCAGAACAAGCAAAGAGGCGAGCTGAGGTTGCTAGGTAAGTCTCGTTTCTTGACGTGTCATTCAAGTATACATGTCGAGTCAGTGGTGAACTTGCAGAACAAGCAAAGAGGCGAGCTGAGGTTGCTAGGTAAGTCTCGTCTCATAGATTGGCATTGAGATGGTGACATTTTCTCAACGGGCTTTCTTCCTATAAAAAAGCTTCAGAAGTACAACTCCAAGCCCGCAAACATCACTTTTATTAGTTAGCTTACCTATAAAATGTTAAACTTTAGCATGGGTAATTAAACGTTGATTTTAAAAGTACGGTGTTCCTGAAAGCTTTATGTTGTTCTTTCTATGAATCCCAGAGTCCAAAATCAAAAAGCTAAAAATTAAGTCAAATAAATAACTTTGTTTTGCAGCACCAACACTAGTTGGCGGTCTAGCCTTTGCACGCAGGTGAGACAAAATCACCAACTAATCTAAATGGCGAGTCCTGTACACATCAAGCAGCTTTGCCCTGCCGTATTTAACAAAAGACTACTCCTCATCATTTCGGTCAATCTTTTCAGAAAAACAATGTTGATGAGTGTGAACCAATGGTATTACTAGTATTATTCAAAGGCACCCTTTCCCAAACCAATGGAAAAGGTGGGATCATGATTTTCACCACGTCCTCGGCCATGAACAACCATAAGATCGTGAAAGCTTGTTTGAGATTGGGGTGTGGTAAGGAGGCTCGGTTTTTCCTCGAGTGAGAGCGGAACTGGACAATAATAAGTGTATGTTTACTGTTGGTATCTATTTTAGGATTTTTTGGTTGCTCAAGCCTTGCAATATCAAGTGCAACTTTCATTCGGTGTTGCCAACTTAAGCCAGTTCCATGAGACGTCCCTAAGAAGTGTAAAAAACAAGCAACACATAAATGCAGTTAAAATGTTGTTAAACTTATCGTTCTTTAAGCATTTGCAGAAATAGTTAGGCATCATTTCATATACCAAAAACCTGGTCTCGCCATGTATGCAATAACCCAGAAGATTAACAATGTTCTGATGCTGATTCCTGCTTAAACAACTTATCTCATTCTGCAAACGGAACACATAATCAGAAAAATTGCCACAAATTCATGGAACTCGATATATTAACGCCTTTCATACTTGAAACAATACCTCAATGCTCGAGGATAGTCCACTTGTCAGGCGCTTCCTTGTCGAGGAAAGTTATGTCGAAGATTCTCATTCCTAACCTTTTAAATTGACTAGTACTTGAGAAATATGAGTTGAATGCATGGTTTTGATAGAAGAATGATTAGAATGGTGTGATATCTGAGCATAAATACCATGAGTTGAAGTCGAAAAGTAGTAAAACTATTGTTATGTTAACCGAGATATTCAAGGAGGGAGTTATCCTTGTAATAAGTAATGTGTCAAACTTATACTCTTCAAACACAAGTCAAATTAAGGAAAAAGAGGGTTCAATGATCATGATATTGTGTTAAGTAAATGGAAAGGCATGAGATCTGATCTATCAGAAGAAATGATCGGAGACAAACTTTCAACTAGTTCGAGTGAGTCACTCAAGAAACTTAGTGCCATGGCGGCACTTTCTGTTACTAAATGGAATAAGGACCTTGGTGCATATAACCATCAGTCAGATACCAACTATAAGACCGGAGGTAAAAGAGCAACTTGTTAGATGTTTGTAACACTCAAAATATCTAATCGAGTCAAATACATGTAAAATATGTTTTGTTAAACAAAAATAAAAGCAAGAGATTACAATGTTATTCAAACAGACACACACGTCATCGGTTTTTGCAGACAGCAACAACAATACAATTGAGCAGCGGACAGGCATCAAACAGGCATCTTCCCCTTATCAAATGATAGTAGGTCAACAAACTGTTTAGAAAGTTTCATTCCTGGAGAAGGAGCAGGATTCTTCCCCTTGCGATTCAGTAGTTTCAACTCTGGTATGCGGTCTGCTTTCTCTTTGGCTATTTTCTTCGTTGCAGCAGCAGCAGCAGCTATGTCCCCTTGTTCCATTGAAGCACAAGTGATGACCAAAGAGAGTAAGGATTCGACACTAGCTGGTAAAAAATATCTTGAAGGAGGAACCGTGTTGGGGTTCCCAAAATATCCGTGAATATACCAGTAAAGTGAGGAAACTATCAGTCACAAAGCATGATGACAATATACTATGGAATTCAAATTCAGGTCACTTATCAAGCCAAGCTTCAGAGAGACTGAACTTCAGAAACGAACCACCACCCAAGTTACTGGACATCAGCGACTCAATAAAAGGCCTCCTTTGACCTATGATGAAACTGATGGACCAACAGAATTGTTTTTTAACACATTGTTTGGTGAAAAAGGGTTGCACGCTAGATGGCACTTGTGTTAAGAAGATATGAGGATCATGTAGTGTGTATCAGGTTCTATGCCCCCTCTAGGTGCATATCACATGTTAAAAATAAATATCAAACAAGAGTGAAATACATACTAGTATTTGAGGTTAAAGAAAATAAAAGCAGGTTTATTGTGCAATTGTTTAGTCCCGCCGAGTGTAAGTTGGAATCGATGACAACAAGTCATATAATGATGAATACAGTAAACAGAAACCAAGGATGCGTTCAAGTAGATTTGGTTCATCTTCGAGTTCTCCATCTTCATCTGAAAAGTCGACGTTGGCATCAACGACGATTGATCTGAAGAAAAGCTTTGGGACCAGAAATTTTGTTCCTCCATCTCCTTTTCTTGTTAATTCTGCATCTTTTTCCTTTTGATTTTGACATATTTGAATGAAGTAAGATTCTCTACGTATAGCAAAGGTAAATTATGTTGTTATTATTGGTAGAAAGTTAAATGTATGTTGATCATTTAGAAAATAATGGAAGTATATTGTTATGCCTACTATTATTGATAATATTGGCAAACAAATGATATAGATTCGTATCTTAAGCAACTAGACCAAAATATAAAAGGGAACAATTTTTGACTCGAACCAAAATACTCGGCGTCTCGGCTAATTATATTTGACACTTTAAAATTGACCCCTTTTTTACTCAAACCTGAATACTCGACAACTCGTTTTGATGCCAGTTATAATAAGAATAAAAATGTTTATAGCTACCCATAGATAGCTTTTGCTTCAAGTTCTTGGTCTCTCGCAATGGCTTAAGCTTTAGCTTTAGTTTTATTCATGGTGTTTGGTTTTGTGAATCTAAAAAATACTTTTGGTTGGTGCATTAATTGGGGTCCAAAGAAAGCTTGTAGGAGGCCCAGACCAATGGCATCAACATAGGATTAATTTAGAATCACACTTTATCCCCCACCTTAAATATTCTAAAGCTGGAAAAAAAAAGTTAGATTCCAACAATTCGTTTATATTTATTTCCATAAATACATGTAATAAAGCAAAGAGCGTCTATTGAGCAAGGATTAATAGTGTGGGAATCGTTAATAAAGTTCTCAAAAGTTTTATCAGTTGCGACGACGAACTTGATCCAAACATCCAATGAATTTTCGACAACAGCCGGTGAAGAATCTCATCGTTAGGTTCTTCACATGCCACATAAAAGATTTTGAAGGTTTAACATGTCGATTATGTTATTAATCAAACTCAACACAAAAACAAACATTTTTTGATTGATTTACATATGTAGACAGATATATTGATCAAAGATTCAAATATAAACTTATAGCAACATCACATAAAGAGTTAAGTACATAGATCGTCTTTGTAGTTGTCCCGAAATTGCAGGTTTCGTCCTAAAAATTCAAAAATTACACTGATTGTCCATGTAGTTGTCAATTTTAAGTTGACTGGTCCCTTGACCCTAACTCCATCCGTTTTTTCATTAAGTTTCTCTTTTGTCAAAGCAAAAAGTTAACCCCATAGACCAACCATGCAACATCATCAAAACACACTCGCACCCACCATCGCATTCCCCGAACCCATCGTCATTATCACCCACCCACCCCATCCTACCCATTATCACCTTTTATTATCATCTCTCCACCACACAAATCTTTAACCATACATATCCTCATCACAAACCATCATCAAGATCTTATCTTTATACCTCAAGATCCATTTTTTTTGCTTAAAGATTGAATACCCATGTCAGCCATCGTATCACAAATCAAACCCAGAAACAATACCTTCAAGATCGATCAAAATTTGATCTTTTTTGCATCAAGATTTGATCTTTTTGCTTAAAGATTGAAAACCCATGTCAATTAACCTTACCAACAATCAAACCCAGAAAAATTAAAAACCACCATCAAAATTTGCTCTTTTTGCATCAAGATTCAACTTTTTAGCATAAAGATTGAAAACACATCTCAAACCTACATAATAACATACAAAATTGATCAAAATTTTATCTTTTCTTATAAAGTTAAGTTTTTTTGCTTTAAAACATGTCAACTACAGTAGCAACAGTGAAACCCGCGATGAAGCGTTGGTTTTAATCGAAGCTTATAGCGAAAGATGGTACGCGCTTCACCACGCGTTCTTAAGGAACCCTGACTGGGATGCGGTGGCTGAAAAGGTGACCACTGCTCCTGACGTCACGCCACCCAAAACCTCCGCTCAATGCCGTCACAAGATGGAGAAGCTTCGCCAACGCCACCGTGCCGAAAAGCAACGCGCCGCCTCGTTCCCTGGTGGAAGGTTTTTCTCTTCTTGGTTTTATTATGATGTTATGGAAAAATGGAAAATGGACCCGTATCACCCGGGTCGACTAGTCCAGTTGTTTCGGGTCAACCCAGGTCGTGGAATCCGGTTTTGACATGTATTTTTTTGGGGTTATGTTGTACCTACAGTTTTGATCCAAACAAATAAAGCTCACCAACCGGTGACAATGAGATTTGTATTCAAACTCAAAAATGGACCATACACACACAGGCGGACCTACAGCATCCGTAGGTGGTGCCCGAGAACCACCTTAGACAACAATTTTTCTTAGAAGCGATACGTAAATTATTTTGGGACCTACCTTAGAATTATATGAGGAACCCCCTTGCTGTTATCTAATAAGGCCTATAGGTCCGGCCCACTTGTTTATGCCCGTTTAGTTATTAGGGTTAGCTTAGTTTATTTTTTATATAATGTATTGTAATCTTCTTTGTTTAACGAATCTGATCAATATATTTTCAGTATTCCCTCTTTGATTTCTACATGGTATCAGAGCCAGGTTTAAGTCGCTATTGATTGTCATCCTCCGGTTGATCCGGAGGAATCCCGATTTTGTTGCTGTTGTAGATCAAGAGTCAGGTCGAACATGAAAAAAAAGAGTCTAGTTGATCCGAAACTTGTTGCCCGACTGTTTGTCGCTTTTGTTTGTTGAATTTCGTTACCCATGTTGCCTTCGTTGGATATGAAAAAAAATGATACAAGAAAAAGAAAAGCCCATTTGTTGATTCTAGTAATTGGTAAGTTTTTAATTGGTTCTAGGTGATTTAATGGGTCGGTTGTTTTGTTTTATGGATTTGGTTCCATGTAGTTGAGCCTGATGCATGTTACAATTCATGAATATGTTACAATTCATGAATATGGTTCTAGCGATTATGTTTTTGCAGCCACTGTTTGATTTGTTACAATTTAATAATTAGTTAAATCTCAGTTCGTTCGTTTGAGCAACACTTATGATGGGATTATTTTATTCGTTTGAACTTTAGTTGACTGGAGTTTCAGTTTGAACCTGGTTTAGATTGGTGGTATTAGTGGGTTGGTTTTAAATTAGTATTGGTATTAGCATTTGGATCGGTACTGGTATTTGGTTTTTTTTTTTAGAACGGCAACTATTATAAAACCAACTAGCAAGAAGCTAGAAAAAGAATTACAAAGAGATCAAATAGGGGTGTTGCAACCAACTATCCTAACTAAAAGTACAATTACATCTAGAAAGGCACCAAGTGAAAGAGCGCGTAACAATATCGTCAAAAATAACATCTTTACAAGGGGCTTTCAACGAGAAGAGCAACTGATTACGAAACATCCATACGCTCCACCAAGTTATATAAAGAACGCCTTCCAGCAAATCTTTAACTTTAGAGCTTAATCTGATGGAATTGAACCAATTAAGCCAATCAGCATATGAACCAAGGGGCGTCCATGATAGATTCCACCAGCGGCATACGAGCCTGACGATATCCGTAGCCAATCTGCAACTGAAGAACAAGTGCGAGGAATCTTCCTGAGCAGAGGAGCAAAGCGGACATAAAAGATCAGAAACTAGGACACCACGATGTTGTAAATTGGATCGAGTAGGCAACCGATCCAGGAAAACCTTCCAAGCAAAAACATTTATTTTTATTGGAACATATTTAACCCATCGAGTAGCAGTAGGGGCTTTCGGCAAGAAACATTCATCAAGAAGAATGCGAACATCTTTGACCCGAAAAACACCTTCCCCATTTAAATCCCACACCCATCTATCCTCCATATTAGACAACAATGTCCCTTCAATATATGTTTGAAGAAGAGCTAATTGAGAAGATTCAACCCCTCCTCTAACAGAACGACGAAGAGAAGAGGTAACCGAGAATTGCAGTTTATCAGCCACCGTACAATCTTTATTAATCTCCAAAGCATAAATTCGTGGAAACATAACACGAAGTTGAGTGTCACCAATCCAAACTTCATTCCAAAATTGCGTGCGTAAACCATTACCCACACGAATATGACAGTGAGAAATCAGGTCCACACCACGATCTTTAAGCATATGCACCTCCCGAATAATGGATTTCCAAGTCGAGTAACGAAACGGAGATAATTTATATAATGAGGAGCCATGCATAGACATGATGAGACGACACCACAATGAATTATCCCGTGATATGAATCTCCAAACCCATTTGAAAAGGAGCGCCCTATTTAAAGCATAAAAACTTGAGACACCTAAACCTCCATACTTCTTGGACGCAAGAACCTTGGCCCATTTGATCCACACTATTTTCCTCTCGTCGCATTGAACACCATTGAAAAAATTTCTACGTATGGACTCCATCGTTTGTAACACCGACTTAGGAACCTTATAGATGGACATATTATAAATAGGTGTCGACCCAAGAACCGACTTTAAAAGAGTAAGCCTTCCTCCAACAGATAAAGTTTTAAGTTTCCAATTAGATAGACGAGCCTTAAGTTTACCAATCGTATCGTCCCATGCCTGAAAAGTCGAGCTATTACCTCCAACCATCACCCCTAAGTATTTAAAAGGGGTTTTCATAGTCGAACAACCAAAATATAAAGCTGCAGCATTAACATCCTCACTTCGAATCCCGACTCCAAGAAGGTGACTTTTCTTAAGATTGATCGAGAGGCCGGACAACAAAGAAAAATAATGAAGAATGTGAGTAATACCAGATAGATTAGCAATAGACCACTCACCAATAAAGACCGCATCATCCGCATAAAAAAGATGGGAAATATTAAGAGACGAACCAATTTTGATGCCCTTAAAAAAGATGGGAAATATTTGCATCGGGTTGGATTGGCATTGGTATTGATATCAGTATTGGATGGTTCCGGTTGCTTTGTTAAGTTTGGTTTTGGAATTGTGTTGGTGATGGTGATGTTATAGTCTTAACTAATCTGACTATGTCTTGAGTAGTTATGTGTAGCATCTCGGCATCAACAACATGTTTTGGTTCCACCCGTTTTTGTTTGTTTTGCATTTGGTTCCGCTTAGTTTTGCATAATTATGTCTCGTTACACGTCTGTTTTACAGATTGCAGATGTTTTTGGTTGCATGGTTACACGTCTGCTTTACAGATTGCAGATGTGTTTAGTTCCGCTTGGTTTACATTATTCTGCCTGGTTACACGTCTGCTTTACAGATTGCAGATGTTTGCAGATGTGTTTGGTTGTTTGCTCACATGTCTGCTTTACAAATTGTAGATGTGTTTGGTTCCGCTTAGTTTCGCATGATTCTGCCTGGTTACATGTCTGCTTTACAGATTGCAGATGTGTTTGGTTGCCGGATTACACGTTTGCTTTACAGATTGCAGATGTGTTTGGTTGTAGTTCTGCTCCGGTTTGTATGCACCTGTTTGGATTGCTTCGGATTGAGACTTCGTCTAGCACCGAGTCTGCACTCTGAGACGCTCCGCTTTGTGTTTGTTTTTCAGTTTTTTGTTTATTTTATGTTTGGCAAACTCCCAATGTTCACCGTTGCGGCATTATGAGTTTGAGGGGAGGTGTTAGCTAATAAAACCTATAGGTCCGGCCCACTTGTTTATGCCCGTTTAGTTATTAGCGTTAGCTTAGTTTATTTTTTATATAATGTATTGTAATCTTCTTTGTTTAATGAATCTGATCAATATATTTTCGGTATTCCCTCTTTGATTTCTACGCTTGCAACTAATCAGAACAAAGAAAAAGAAGAAAAAATATAAGCAGATTAACAAAACCCGGCCAAAGTCGCTGGACTTGATGAAGAAGACACAATCACTGGACAAAAGGGTAGCAGACTAATATTTTTATTAGAGGAAAGAGAATGTGTGGATACTCTATATCTATTGAGCCATGATAAAAGTAAAAAAGTCAATAGTCAATTTGTAGTTTTGTTTGTTGCTCAAAATTTCTTTTACATATATTTTATTTTATCTTTTCCTCCTCGTTAGAACAAAGGTTTTTCTCGTTTGTTTTATGGTTACTTTAATTAAACTAAATTGTTCTAAAAATCAAAATAGTTTTTCTCTTTTATATGCGGTAGTTTTTAATTTGCCTAAAAAATGTTTTTGTTGTGTTTATTATAATTATAATGGGTAGATGTTACCAACTTACAATTTATGTGGTTAGTCTTAGTATGTTTAAAGTCATCTTAATAGTTTATCGTGGTTTTCTATTTTGTTCACAAATAAAACACATATATTAATTTTGCGCTAACAAAGAGATATATCGTTAATTATGGCATTTGACCTGGCACAGCCATACCTTCTCTTTACAACGGTATGTTCTATGTTTGACCCGGGAAAGATCCGATGATCGTTTACTTGTTGACTTATTGATTTGTTATGCTGGCTATATAAAGGAACCACCTTGGATATGCTCCTGGGTTCCGCCACTGCATACACAATTGATATTTATAAGGTTGCAATATATGTGTTTTGTTGCAAAGTTTAGCATGATTGAGGTGGTGGTGGACGGCGGTGGTGGGTTACGGTGGTGGTGAGGGTGGTGGGTGGTGATGGAAGAAGATGAAGATGTTGGTGGGTGGTTAAATTGAGGAGAAATGTGTTTTTGATGTTGCAAAACAAACATGGTCCTTAGAGTATTATTAATGTGAAGTGACGATTATGCCCCTGACACTAAGAAAAGATAACGAGATATTGTATGGAGTTGCCGTCAAATGACCGGTCAACTCAACATGGACAACTACAGGGACAATCAGTGTAATTTTCGAACTTTCAAGACGAAACCTGCAATTTCGAGACAACCACAAGGACGATCTATGTACTTAACTCTCACATAAATTCAGAATATTCTTCAATCGAGATTTGAACACCAACGCCAATAGATATACTACTACACTAGAAAAGCATTAATTACAAAATTTCAGCTCAATAATAGTGTTTACAAAAACAATACAAGATGACGGGCATTAGCTAGAAATATATAGGGGTTTAGTGTTAAGATGCTGCTTCTGCAAGATACAGAGTAAAATGTGATACTGCAGACTGTAAATGGCATGAAAGAAGGTCCTCGGGGATGGGGGAATCGAATATGGTATTGAAGCAGTCTAACTTGACCTTTGTGGTTAAGCCCTCCCCGGAATCAGCTACAAGCATATCACTAATCTCCTCGGCCATCTTTGCATATACCATTCTGTTATTCAATAAATGTTAGTATAATGCTAATAAATACCAAATATACAAATAGACATACAGTTTTCCCTATTTAGGCTACTCGGAGAGAGTGAGTCTCTGACTGACTCAGATGTATGCGGCCTAACCGGGGTATCCCGTGGTCGTTTCCAACCCTTCCTCGGTCAACCCCAAATGTGTAGCTAATGAGGTTTTAACACTTGACCTCTTGTGTTGGTCAAGTGCCTTACCACTATCGGTGCACACATATAAATGCTAAACAATATATGTGGCCAAATGGGCAAAGTAGGACATGTACCAAGACAGAACGGGTAAAATCAAGCATGGACGGGTTGAGTGGTTGACCGACACATAACTTTTTGTATTTTCTATGTTTGAATAAACAGAAATAATACATTGGAAAGATTGGGAGACTAAACACATTTGAACCACAAAAACCTTTTTGACCCATTTCATGTTCTGGTAAGTTTTCAGTATGACCTTTTCACCCTGTTGGAAATTAACTATAAACAATGTTGACGTGTTTTCAAGTAAATGTGTTAACAGTGCCACTAAATGACGGTTATGAACTAGTAGGTAATTAAAACACAAAGGATGCCATCCTTATCAATTACATATCCATCACAGTATAAATCGGGTATGATGTTTTAGCAGATAGCTCATATATTGAATATGATTATGAAACCAATCATTACCACAATGATCAGATATTTTATAAGAAAATTATTTACAAGGTTATAAACCCTTAATTATGTTATGCCCTATTTTCAACCCATTTGGCCGATTCCCATTTTAATTCTGTTTTTTTTCTTATTCAACCCGTTTGACTCATTAGCATTAATGTAACACTCAAATCCAACCCATTTTTACATAAACAAGATGAAACAATCTTTAGATACCTGGCATCAATAGGCAATCGGGTATCCCAAAATGCCAAAGACTCTTTCAAGCAATTAAAGAAGTCTCTACAATCCTCATTTTTTTCCTCAAGAGAAACCTGCAACAGCACAACGATTGCATGTAAATTATCACTTCATTTAGAATCACGAGATAAATTCTACACACTTTATACACTAGTGTTAGTGATCAGGGGTAGCAAGATAGAGGTTTGGGTCAAGGTAAAAAGGGGGCACAAGTTGAACAGGCCATATTATAGTATGGACCCACAAAAACTTTTTTGTCACTCTTTTCTTAAATAAAAAGACACATTATTATGATGGGAATCGATGCCATTGAGTGACGATTAAGGATAATGTATTTCGGGTCACTTGAGCTCTTCCCTAAAAGCTATATCATTGTTTGACCTGTTTGAGATCAAACACAGCCCAAAATATATACATGTACATTGGTTAAATTGCCACCCCTAATAGTTACCCATGCACTATGGCAAATCTACAATCAGGCAACAGCCGCCATATGAAAAATAACATATATATATTTAGGGTTGCTTCTTCAACTAATAGCTACCATGCAATCATTATATGTGACAGAATTACATACCGGTTCGTTCATTGAACTTTCATCTTCCTTCAAAGAGCTTCTAAGAGTATAATACTTGATATAAATTCCAGCTCCCAAGTCCCAGTTCTCGATTTCTGATTTATGATCTTCCATTGAGGTCGCAAGCCTCCATATCTCTGACTGTTTGCCTAAATCATGAAGTAACAATTAGGCAAACGAATATAATTTTTAAAACTTTAAGATTGTAATGTCACAAAGTTTTATACCATCAAATAACCATATTTTCTACCATTGTCACTGGAAATCAGTAAATCCAGAAACACAGGACCAGATCAAGCAGAGTTTGTTGGATAATGCAACGAATTAAACATAACTAAGGGCTTGTGCACACATTTATACGAGTAGTATGAGACCATATTCTACCACACCGTGACTCAACAAAGACGCTTTCATCTATTTGAATATATTTAACAAGCAACGATTTAGGTCCAGGACAAACAAGAGCCAACCAGCCAATATGCCCATACTACATTTTGAGAATATATTACTGTACGCCTATAACCTACCTGACATGAACAGAGAATGCGCGACGGAAATAATGAAAGTTGAATGTGCTTTTTGCCAAAATTCGCATCCAAGATATTGTTCAAGGGCCTTGAAAGAATTTCCATAGTAAGCATGATATGCAGAATTGAGATAAGGAAACCTCGTCAAGAAAAATAATAAGATCTCAAAAATAAGGCATGCAAATTTACTTGAAAGAGCTCTGTATTGAGTCTTTTAAGGTATCTTGGATCGATGCTGCACAAATCCGGGAGGATTGACGAAGACGTATCCAACCGAATTAAAGCAGCCTGGTTGAAGTGGACCTCATGTTGAAGGGAAAATTCTATCGAATCGCAATTAGACCGGCCATGTTGTATGGGTCAGAGTGTTGGCCTATTACGAAAGCCCTTGCTAACAGGGTGGAAGTAGCGGAATTAAGAATGCTAAGGTGGACTTGTGGTAGGACACTGCTTGACATGATCCCCAATGGAGTTTATAGAGCGCTACTTGAAGTCGAGACGATCATCAACAAGATGAGAGAAGGACGGTTGAGGTGGTTCGGACATGTCAGGAGAAGACCACAGTCATCACCGGTTAGGAGAGTCAAGGTTTTGGTAGTAGACGGCTTGAGGAGAAGGGGTAGACCAAAACTTAGGTGGGAAGATAGAGTGAAGCATGACATGAAGGAGCTTCTCTTGTCCGAGGACATGACCTCTGATAGGAACGAGTGGAGAGCTAGAATTAGGTTAGGGGGTCGACTTTTCTTGTTTCTTCCCTTTGTTTGTTGGTTTCGTTATGTTTGTCTGTTTTTCTTGCGTGTCCTTTGTTTGCCTTATGTCTTTTGCGTCTTTCGTGTTTGCCCACGTTGCGTTTTACTTTGATAGGTTAGATAGGTGGGCTAGAATTAGGTTAGAAGGTTTTATGGAGGGTGTGGAGGGTTTGGTTTCGTTTGGTTTGCCTTTTGTTTGCCTTGTTCTCTATGGTCTTTGTGTGCTTGTTTCGTGCTTATGTTTCTTGCTTTGCCTGCTCCCGTGTTCGTATGCTTGCTTTGTGCCTTTTGTGTTGTTGTTTTTGCCTTTTGTGTTCCTTGCTTCTCTTGTCTTTTGCATGTTTCGTTGCTTGTGTGCTTCCGTGTTTTGTCTGTATGTCTGCTTGTATGTTGTTGTTTTCTTTTGGTTGGGCCTCTAGGCCTTTTTTAGGCTAGTTTGCTCCACTTTAGGGTTTATTTTTCTTTGTGCCCTATGTTTTTTTTGGCTTCTCGTCTTTGTCGAATGTTCGCTTTTCGTGTTTGCCTGCTCTTTCTTGCTTTGCCTGCTCCAGTGTATTTATGCTTGCGTTGTGCCTTTATGCTTTGTGTTGTTGCTTTGCTTAGATGTGTCTTTTCTTGTCTTTTGCATCTTGCCCCTGTTTCTTCGCCTCTTTGTTTCCTTTGTTTATCATATTGTCGAAATCAATAATAAGATTAACTAAAAAAAAAAAAAAAAATCATGGCGCCAAAAAAAAAAACTCTCTCTCTCTCTCTTAGCCGGAGGTCTACCCGGAAGCAGTCTCCTTACCCTCCTTACCCGTCAAGGGTAGGGGTATGATCTGTCTACATCTCACCTCCCCCATACCCTGCCTAGGCGGGATTGGGTATCGTTGTTGTTGAGCTCTCTATTGAGTCTATAGATTAATGTATCCAGCGTCTAATTTGTTGCTAAAACTTAAACTAGTTTGCCATTAACCATAATTACTTTCAAATAAGTGATCCCTGCATGGGGTGTAGATGAAATTCCAATGTTCAAAGCTGATAATAAATATGGCAGTTTTGACCCAATTACATATAAAAATAATAAAATTTTGTTAAAAAAAATGGGTTGAATGCGTCGGATATCTACCAAAGTGTATTTCCAAATGCATCCAACTTCCAAAATCACTTTACGCAAAAATTTATTCTGAGATCAATATTGTAATAATGTTATTTTGTGATCATATTTACTACTCTAAATAGTTACAGAGCTTTTATAATATGATCTGGACAGAAGGTGTTTCGGGTCGACCAACACATGTACCCAAAAAAAAAATAGTTTTGATTCATTACCCATCACTCCCATTTTGCCAGCTTTACCTAATAGTAACACCCCAAAAACGGAACATTTTCACAGAAAGTGAAGATTATTAAACGGTTTTCACGAGTTTTGCCATATACTGCCTGAGTAAACTCACCAAAGCCTCATGCAACCAAGCTGATGGAATTCCCAAATTCTCGATAAACTGCAGTTGGTTCTTTTGAGCACTCCAGGTTTCACAATACTGAAATAGGATTTCTCTGATAACAATAGCTTGCAGATAAGGATAATCGTCCTGATGGGGCATGTGAAGCACAACATATATTACCCAATGGCATTGTCCTAGGCTCAGCAACTGAGAAACAAAGCCCATGTCAAGAACAACACTGCACGTTGATGCCAAATCATATGGTGATCAAGTGGATCATAAGTTGAAGCGAACGCACTAAACATAGTTTTCAAGATGCTAAAGTCTCTCTCTTCAGTAGCATGGAGAAGCATAATATAATATGCAAGATCAAAACGGTTACCAGGGCTCCAACTGACACCAGTTTCCACCAGTCCTTCATCTATGTAAACAGGAACAGGATATGGAGCCCGTCCAGTTTCTAGAAGACCGTGATAAGTCTGGAAAATCAAGGTCAAATCAGAAGCAGGTGAAAGTTGGTACCACATTAACAATCCTAAAAACCTTTTCCAGTCGATATCAATCTCATCCAAGGCACCATGAATATTACCAGCAAGTAACTCAAAAAGTCTTATCCTGTCCTTTTCGATAAAATTAAAATCTAGCCCGTTATGTTTCCACAGATTAAGCTAGCAATCAATATCAGCACGGTTGGCGGTGACCCACCAGCCAGGCTCAGCAGACAAGCAAGTATCACATCACCTCTAGAAGCAGACAGTTCTACTGCTGCATCAAGTTGTCGTCCACTTAGAAGCAAAAACAGTTACTGTAAATCACTTGAATCATTTAAGGAACTAATTTCGTCTTGTACACGGTGACATACAGTCTTTTGCAACCATTGACTAAATTCTGCTCTTCTAATCAATGGAAGTGCTTCCGCGTCAGCTTCTAATGAGCTTTCCTTTGAGGAAAAAAGAACCTTAATAAGTTCCCAAACAAAAATTTGGTGCATCAACACCACCCGAGCAGAAGCAGATAATCCAGGTACCTCCAATTTCTTCTCAATAATTTCTATATAACTCCGACATACATGTGGAAGTTCCAAGCGGTTACTGACAAGTTTCCAAATCTTTATCTTATGTGAATCAACTACAACTTCCTTGGTTTCGTGACTAAATTCTTTATGAAAGTTTAGTGGAGAATTAAAACATATATCAACGAGTTCCTCCTGCACCTTGTTATTCTCATCTCTGACCACATTATCGGTAGCAACTTTTTCTAAATATATTGTAGAAGACATCTCCCGCTTCCGATCACTGTTACCAGCAGTCAAACCACAGTGAACAAGAATACCATTTGGACCCCAGGCTATACCAGATGATCTGCCCATGAACAATGCAGCATCAACAACGTTCCGAGAATAGTTTCTTGTTACTGGAGTTTCCTTAATCTCCAGCTTAAATCCCTGAACTTTGGTTATGGTCAAAGGAATTCCTTTGTTTTGTTGGGCCAATAAGATAGACCCATTAGGGCTCGAGGCAAAACTGCCGGTATTGTAGTCGAGTAAAGCTAGTGGAGTTTTCCGAATTGTTGGTGGGGTGGATACTAGCATTGGTTTGCTAAAGGATTCCTTACCAAAAGGCGATCTGCATCATCCATTGCAACATCTTCCTCTTCGTCATCGCTCAGACCAAATCTACTAAAATGTCGAACACATAATTTCCATTCTTTTTTGTTTGGGTCAAAAGAAATAAACTTTGCTCCTTGATTTTCTGAAATCAGTTTCAGCTTCTCTGTTAGACCTCCTGCGAACTTTGAGGAGCTTATCTGTAGAAGTTAAGTTACCTCAGCAGCCTTGTTAAGTCCTTTACCAACCTCAGGCTTGGTTGTTTCATCTTCATGCACAACAATCTCATGTCTCCTGAACTTGACAATCTCGTCTAAATCAAGCCATCTGATATCCGTTTCCCCAAAAAATGTGACGCTTCCATAACCGTGTCTACCAACTTTAAAGTTTTGAGCCCTGCTGCGGTGACCTGGATCCATGGGTTCCCTCATCGCCAATTTACTCAAACAAGGTTCCATGAAATAATCAGAAGCTCAAAGAGTAGGCAAGGAAGTTCCAATCTCACATGAGACGGAACATGCTGAAGAACCATTAACGCCATCCATAATCACTTTCCTTTTCTTAAACTGAGATTGATCAACAAGATACTGGCGATAGGAAGCCTGGGAATCCAAATCCACACCCATTTTAAATTAACGTGTACTGCAAGTAGTTCCTGATCCAAAGCATAAGAAAGAAGGTATAAGAACAGCAATGTGAACCTTTTCCATGATCCTAAATTGCTTGTTGGGTCAAAACGTGGCAACAAATTCTCTCTGATTGATGGTAATAAAAGGCACCATAATGGCATAATACATATTGCCTATATAGCAAATGAGACTAAAGGCACATACGGGAAACAATAACAGGTATTAATCACCATACTAATCAATGAGCTTGCTATAACACATACTCATATTTAATGGATATGAGAATCACAAAGTCTACAAAAGTTATAGGACCAGAGCTTCATCAAACATGGCAACAAAGTACGGGAAGCGGCAAACATGGAAGCATATAGCAGACTCAAACTCGCAACCTTTTAAACGTCAATGAGCTTGTAAATGATTGAAATAGTCAAAAACTATCAAAAAGTGAGATATATAATCACCCTGTTTACTCATCAATATAATGTCACCTTAAGCATGATTGTGAGTTGATTGTTAAGGTCACAAGAAGGCAACAAAAACTCTCTAATTTATGGTCATAAAAGTCATCAAAACACATATTTCCAAAATCACACTCAAACCAAAACTAGATTCGAGAGAATAAAATGGTATAACATCATACTCATATATAATGAATAATAAAATTAAACAACCCACAAAGGTGATGAGACCATAGCTTCATAGAGGCAACAATGTACAAGATGCAGAAGTACATGACTTGTGGTTGTATACTAAACAAAGTACACAAGGCAACAAAGATATAGTTCGTAAATAGAACATGTGCTCTTAAAAAAGCAGCCACAAAGAATACTAAAAGCAGCTACAATAGAAAAATTAGAGAAACGACAATCAAATTATGCATCAGAAACAAACAGATGGTCGCAAAGAGTAGGGTTTTAGGCTTCCAGCTATTAGTTTCTAAGATTCACACACCGACTGAAATAAGCCTCGTATCACTAGCAGCAAGTACATAACACTACATACTAAGCAACTAGAAACACTAACAGGAGTGTTAACTAGAAACACTAACAGGAGTGTTTCAATTAGCTTATTTTTACGACTTGATGGGATTGTTTGAACTTAGGTAAGCTTATAAGCCCACTTTTTTCGGCTTATGAGTTTATCAAGTTGAAATTATGGCTTATTTAAGTACATCCGCTCAACTTGATAAGATATTAGTAAAAGAAAGTGGCTGGTGAGCTTTGCCAATTCAAAAAAGCCCATATACCGGAAATATATGCTAATCCAAACCACCCCCCCTCCCTCCCTTTCTTAAGTACAATGGATATGAAGTTAATGGCAAATTTTGTACAACAACCCGAACCCTAAATTACTTTCTAATGATGTTTGAATAAAGAAGGATCAATGATTCTACTAAACAAACATATGCTCATTGATGACTGAGGTTTCAGCAATGTTTATTTCTAAAATTCTAGCAGGAAATAAAACAAGACTTAATTCACAAACTGTGTGTCCATAACACTATACATAAACAAACAAATAAACTAACTTTAATTTTGACAAATGGTATAAAGTCGCCACATCATGTAGAACACTAGCTCCTTTCTAACGGCAGGTTCTCACAGCAAACCAAACCCTAAATTACTTACTAACGGTGTTTGGCAAAAGAAGAATCAATGATTAGACCAGAGGTAGTAAGATTACGAAACCCCCGTAGGTGTTAATACCTTAGTTACCATTTACCTCTACCCCACTTAACACAAACATACCCTACAATACACTCGCACATATCCTCTTTTTTTCGGTTGGAGAAAGCAATCACCGAACCACCCATTTTTTTTTGGCTCTTCATGTGTGAACAAGGCCCTTATTACGGCTGTCTTATAGTGGAGAACTTAGGGTTGTAAACAACCGACGTTCAGTGAATATTTCATGAACCGTTCGGTTAAAAGTTCGTTTATGATCGTTTATTTATTAATTGAACAAACATGAACAAAATTTTGTGTTCGTTTATGTATGTTTATTTTTTTATGTCCAAATATCGTATATTTAGATAATTCACTCTTCATAAAATAGGCAAACTTAGACAAACAAACACACACAAAAAAACGTTACAATATTCTAGATTGTTCGTGCATGTTTTTATACATTCATTTATTTCCGTTCGTTTAGTGTCTTAATGAACGAACATGAACACTCTTATTTTGTTAACGAATGAACAAAAAACTTCATCCGTTTAAGCATCTGTGCACGTTTATTTTGTTGAAAGAAATAAGATACATTGTATCTTGACATGAGAATCTTATCTCAAACCAAGTTGGATTGCAAGTTGATGCATAATGTTGTCATGGGTGATGTCAAGTACATGGAACTTGGCCTATAAAAGGCAATGGTACTTGCATTTCTCTTCATCCCATTTCAAACAGAAAACACATAGTGTATTCTCCTAAATATTTGAGTTTATTAGAGAGTTTGTAATATTTTCTAGTTACAAGAGATATGTATTAATCCTTATAACTAGAGAAGGTGTAACACCAAGTCACCAACTGCCTTATGTAAACAATTGTTATAACCCCTGTAATTGGGATCTTTCATTTGTTGATTGATTCCATAACGAGCGCGTTAGACGATTGTGTTATCTTGGGATCTTAGGTTTTTCGATTTGTTCATTCAATCTTACTTAGCTTTTCCGTTTCCGTTTTCTTTTTTCCTGATCCGATTCGCCATGGGTATCCCTTATCAGAACTCCCTTCAATCTAAAGCTGATCAAACCGCGAAGATTTCCAAATCCGTTTATGTTTCCAACTTTCCAGAG